>OZ030393.1:12009007-12301507 GCA_964023965.1 Melinopterus prodromus | reverse complement strand
TCAGTAATCATTCGTGTTTCGTTACTTGATACTTGGTACGCGTTTCGTTTTCGTTACCAGACCGTTACTGATCGTGAACTTGATAATTTACTGTATTTAATTGTACTGTACTTGTGATACCAGAATTGATACTGATATTTTGTTTAATTCCCAATTTTACGTATGGTGACTTGTGATTGTCGCATAATCTGCTATCTTGGGCATCTTGGGCAACAAGGGTAGCGGTATCAAATTGATAGGCGGGTTGATTCGCGGAGAACGGATAGATTGAAGCGGTCGGTGTTGCGAGGAGTGATTTGCCGGCACTAACTGATTTTTTAGGGATTACGACATTGGATCACAATTCCGCTGGCGGGATTATTATTGAGTTACGTTTAGTGGTGATTACACGAGTTCTATTTATTATTCAATTTTTAATCATATTTGTATTTTATTTAATTACGGAAATTGTACATGATCAGTACTACATGTACTGATATTTCATTGGTTGTGCTTGTTGTGATTGATACCTAACCTGATGTAACGAATACTTTTTAAATAAGTATTCGTTACTTGTAATAGTTGAAAGTAACGAATACGAAGTAACGAATTGATACTATTTGCACATCCCTATAATGTAAAGTCGCATTATAATCATAATTGCCATCGCAAAACGGCACAACCGATTGCTTAATAGTCCTCCGTTCGCCGGATTGAGACAAACAATCAGATGGAATGGTTGGCATCGTTGCCCTAGTGGCCGTACGCGGAACTTTCTAAAATCTCGGGGCGCTCGGCATAAACAAAAAAGGATCGCTCGCGCTCGGCGCGGCGGCCGACGGACCGGACTGAATATAGCCCAAGAATTCCAATTTATGATCGGCACGGAATATGACCGATATGAAGTGAGCCGCGCTCACGTCTCTGCCGGACTGGGCGAGACGCGGCCGCCTGCATTATTAATGAATTTGGAGTGATTGTAGATTTTCCGGTTTGCAGAGAGCGACCCCGGTGAAAGTACTCCGCGCGAAGAACTCCGGCACTCCGGAGGATGTCCGCAATTAGGTCCTTTGCGGTCGCTGCCTGTAATGCCGACGCTGCCTCATAAATGGACGGGAATTGCAACTGGGTTATTGACTGACTAATTACTGGGGGCTTGAGACCTCTGTGAACTTAGCCCCCCCCCCCAATATTGATTTTGTACAGTTTTTTTTTGCTTAATTCGTTTGATAGGGTTTGATAGGCTATTCCAGAAGTTTGATTGTTTCTCGTTTTTCCGGAAGACGGAAAGTAAAGTTTGGTGTGAAGTTAGCCCCCATGTTCGAATGCTTGGTTTTTTTTAAGTTGCTTATGGTTTGGTTAGGTTTGATTGTCCATTCCCGACGTTTGATGGGTTTTCGTTTACATGAAATCCGCAAAATTAAATTTTGTAGGTTATGTTATTGTCCGAATTTATTCCTTTCTAAAGGCTATTTTAAGCGGGAGTTGTTTGATTGTTGTTTCATTTGCGTGTTTGTGTTTTATTTTGTAGTTGCGCTATCACCGATACAGAACTGTCGTACTTCAAGGACACTTGAAGCATCAAATTTCTAAAGATTTCGGACAATTATAATGTTTAACGATTACTTTGAGGTGTTTTTAAAGTCTCTAGACTTTTAGAGCATTGGAATTATCCGTTATGCATCACAAAAATAACAAAATCTCGGTTTTTTGACTTTTTGGCCAAATTATTGTTTCGGATTTGTATTTGGTGCAAATAAATCTATCGAAAACGACTATTCAAATGTCATTCATCAAGTCCAGAGTTCCACGTGAAATCTAGAGTTAATGTAAGGAAGTTTGAATATCATTTGGTAAAAGTTTGAAGAAATGGCCAAATAATAAAATTTTCATTCTTACACTAATTCCTGAGACACTTTAAATAAATGAATACATGAGTCCGCCTGCAAGTGTTTTTTTATTAATGTCATCAAATAAAATAAGTCGCCCCGATATGTTCTTATATTTTATAGATATTTTTCTTAAGTTATTATTATTTTCTGATCTCCCACTTTCGCTCCAACATTTTGGATTTAGCAATTTAATTCTCAGATACACGTCTAAACCCCTAAATACCAAGATCAGGTGGTTACGCAATTATGACACCTAAAACAGCTGATACGCAGACAGTAGGTTTAATAGATTTTAGTATGATGTTCAGGACACTAAATAGAAACTATGCAACAGTTTTCAGATTTGTGATCTGACAAAAGCTACCATATTTCGCATTAAAAAAAAAAACTCGTGCAAAAAATAGCTTTTAGGTATCGGGACGAATGAACTTAGAGCTGAAAAGGCTTTTGTTCAAATAGGTCCAAAGGAACGGATGTTTACTGTAATAATTTTTCAAGGATTTTGCAAATGAGCTGCTTTTTCTGAACTTTCGTCAACATAGTTAAATAATTAATTAAAATAGAGGAAATGTGGAATAATTTATGTCTTTGACATTTGTAAAATTAATAGTTAGTTAGTTAGCTGCATGAGCAAATTCTATTTGATCGAGATCGGTCGTGTCTGCATTAATATAAAGCTAGTTAGCCAGGATTTGACAGATATTTTTACTCTGATGACAGTAGGTAGTGTCAAACGTTGATGTTTTGACAATAGTATAAACATGTCTGTCAAATCCTGGCTAACAGTTTTATTTTAATGCATACACGACCGACCTCGATCAACTGTCATGCAGCTAAACTATTAATTTTATATATAGTACAATAAAGTCATGTGCCACATCAGATTTTTCCCTCGAGCAGAAAAGTAATATGAAGTCAAAACTGACCATTTTCAGGTTTTATCAGCGTATGTTTGTATGAACATTTGACGTTTTGAATTAAATAAGGGCATTGTACATTTTCGCTACTACTGTATCTCGATGTTTAAATCAAGTTTTGTTAATTTTAGTGACCTTTATTTATTACATGCTGTTTTATAAAGCCATGCGAATGTAATTTGGGGATTCTTAGAAACACAATAATTTTTTTTGATCATTTTGAGGTTGGTACATCTTGTTGTTTTGAAAGTCATTTGTGACCTTATGCGTTCTTTCTTCGATATTCGTTATTTTCACGATAATATTCACAGAAACCTATTTGTCATAATTTTTGATATCCAAAATGACAACAAGAGTCTACGTGGCGAAAAATTTGTTAAAATAGAAATTGTAAATACCTGTAATTAATTATCAATACTAACCGACATCTTTCTCTCAAATTATATATGTCCCTGATTTATGTTTTTTATTACACTGATGCCAGTATTAATCAAGCATAGTCACACGTATAACCAACCGCTACAAGTAACCAACTGCCAAATATATCAATTATGAGTTTATAACCGCCTGTAATATAAAACTGCATAGTCAAAACTAGGGGTGGGCGATCTTGGAAATTTGTGATCGACCTTCGATCACAATTTGTGATCGATCATGATCGATCTGATCGATCCGATCGATCCGATCGATCCGATCGATCCGATCGATCCTATCGATCCGATCGAACTGATCGATCCGATCGAACTGATCGATCCGATCGATCTGATCGATCCGATCGATCTGATCGATCCGATCGATCTGATCGATCCGATCGATCTGATTGATCAGATCGATCTGATCGATTTGTTCGATCTTTTAGTTCTTCCATGTCGATCGATCCGATCGATCTTTCGATCTTTCAATTTTGAAGATCGAACGATCGATCAGATCGCCCTATGTTAACTACCAATAGAAATAAAAACCATCAATCTTTCATCGTGTTTGTATATCGATCAAATCAATCAAATCAATCAGATCGATCGGATCGATCGGATCGATCAGATCGATCAGATCGATCGGATCGATCTTTCAAATTTGAAGATGATCAGATCGATCTATCGATTTTTTTGCCCAGCCCTAGACTCAAAACCATAGTAACTATAACATTTAAAATATCTCCAAATTATAACAAGCAATTACGTAACAAACGGTTATACGATTCTTTGTGAATACGAGCATTAGTGCCCACTTTGTTCATTTTGTCCACTTTGTTTGATTGGTGATTTTGTGTATTTGAAAATATATACCTATACCTTGGCTGAAGAACACCCTATGTAATTTTTGAAAAAAATTTAGTTTCAGCAAAGTATTATCAGGTTGAGATGAGGAAGCACTCTCAAACTGACGAAACTTTCAAAATTCAATATACGAATTTGATACCTGAGCAGATATCTTAAAAAGCAAAAAAGAATGGATGATATTTTTTGATAAATAATCCAAAAAATGAGCAACCATGATATGATTATTACATTCACACTAAAAACGGATACTTTGTACAGCCGGTTCATTGTCGAGCCCATGTTCACGAAGAATGCGGCTTTATTTTGTTCTCTTTTTTTATGTAGGCCAATTATCTGAACTTTATTTTTAGCCATTTTTAACCAGGACATTTATATATATCATTAAAATTAGTAAGAATAGTAAATATTAATGTAACTTTTCTCAGAACTGTGATTTTGTGAACATAATATTAAAACCTTCATAGCTTCTTAAATTTTTATCAAATTGATAAAAAATAAAATTCTTGTCATAATCTGTAGAATAGGAAACATTAATGTTTTTCTGGTTAAAACAATATGCTTTGGCTTCACTGTCACATTTGAAAGTTCTGACGCGCTTTTAGAATTCATATCCCAACGACAAAAACCAATCAAGTAAACAATAAATAAAATAACCACATTTACATTGTTTATTAGTTGCTACTGAATACATATTTGCTCAGCTGGCAAAGCAACAGAAGCTATGTGGATTTAATCTCACCTAAAATTTCGCTTGCTTAATTTACTCCGCAAACAATTGCCAAAAAAAGGCTTATCAAAAATTCGCAAACATTGTTCTAACCGCATTTACAGGCTGTACAATGTACCCACAAACGCAAATTCTAATCAAATATTTAAGTTTGCTCTACGCTGTTGGTATGTATTTATAAAACTGCTACCGTGTACGTACAGCTTGATATAAATAGCAGAATAAAATTATTATAATGAGAATGACGTGCACCAACTCGTGAGGAAAATTTACAGATTATTTATTTCGATAATTATAAACAAAACAAAAACAGATCAGTAGCAGTTTAATGAAGAAAAAGGCTGATTTCTAAATCATACACGTTTTCTATTGGCTGGACGACCAATTACAATAGAAATGATTTGAATCTGGCCAGTAATCAAAACAGTCAAGGATATGTCTGTTTATTTTCGAGAAGAAAGAAAACGAAAGGATATCTATCCTCAATTTTGTTTGCTGGAATGTGTTGTTGTTCCTCCAGTCTATTGAACAGAGATAACTTCACTATTATTCGAAAGATACGTCGACTCCTTTTGTATAGTACAGGTACAATTATTTTTTTCTTCTTTGCGTAATTTGACCTTCGCAATATACAATCCGTGGTATGCGCTTGATATCGTGGGCAAGGAGAATGGCCGCTAATTGTCGGAATTGTAATGCCCTAGGCGATACATGTAACGATTAGATATTTATTGGAATTTAAATGAATATTGTGCGGCGCGCGGTGGATTTGCAATTTTTGTTCGCAACTACCAGGTATGCGAAGTAAAAGCATACAAAATCTCGATTTAATTGGATATTAGTTCGTTTAATTCTGCTCAATTTAATTTCGGTGCTTGCAAAACGCCCATTCAATAAAAATAATCGAATTATACGGGTAATAATAACTGTGACACAAAAGTGACATGTTTAATTTATTATTCATGTTTTCGTGGAATGTCGTTGTTGTGCTAATGTTGGTATTTCGCTATTATTGTTTGTGTTATTACGTAATAAATATAAGTGTATATTCACAGTTAAACAATAGTCCACAGGGTATTATTTTTAACAATAAATCAAACTGGTCATGTAATCGTTGTTAAACAAACTACAAATAAAAAACTATGATGGTGTTTTGATGATTTGAATTGGATTTTAATTTTCAGTTAATTCCTTGTATGTATTTACTAAAATAAAGATTAACTGTGGGGATTTTAACGTGGATTTTGTGAATGAAAGTGCATAGGCGTTTTTGATTCTTTGCGCCGAATACTAATCTGTGCTCAAAAACATCCTATCTAGAAGGGTTTTCAAAAAAATTTAGGTGGAAAAAGTGTTAAATTATTATTATATATTGTTAACAACTACCGTATACAAAAAAGTATGAAGAAATTCGAATATTTAAAGAAAATTATAAAGTTTAGGCTCCTGCGGGAGACCTAAATATTATTCAATTGGGCCAATTTCTTTGTGCTATATGAGGGTCCATAAGAACACGTTTTATCAACTTGAAATATTTAATATAAAAAAAACGCTTTTCTGACACATCCTGCTGTATAGCAGCTGAAATCAATATCATATACAAACTCTCAGAATATCAGGTAAAAGAACAATGTTCTATATTTACTTAGAGGCCTCTGCGTGCCCAGTTTCTAGGACACGTTTTCCATAATGCCTGTTAGAGGGAGTTAAACATTTAGAAGCAAAGTTCTTAAATGAAAAAAAAAAATATATATATATATATATATATCAAATACTTTTAGGTGAAATGTTGTGCACTTATAGAGAAAGATGTAGCCTTTTGTCTTTCTCATACGTACATTCCTTTTAAGATTCTGTGAACAAATAGCTGAAAAAAAACCCCAGAAAATTGACACGTTTTGTGAGTAAAAGTAAGAGATACGGATTCCTTTTAAGTAGGGTTACCACATGAAAAACTGGACAAGAAGGACAATCCACATTAAAATTGTCTAAAAAGGAGGACATCGTAGAAACAATGAGCGCCAAAAGTATGGAATAAATTCCTTGAAATGATTTTGAGTTATGTTATGAGACTTACGTGGACGTAAAATTTTAGAAACAGATGATATTCATTAATATTGATAACTCTGCTTTCTGAATGAAAAGTCAATTACATATCTTTTCCAAAACGTTACAAAACATATTACATATGTGTTCATATTCACAGCAAAGATATCAATCAAGCTTACTTAAAGACTGAAAAAACTGAATTGATAGAAAAAATAAAATATAAAAATTTGATGTGGCCATGCAGTGTCAATGTTCTGGCAATACTGTCAATAGAATCAAAATATGTACCAAATTCTCACGCTTTACTAAACTATTCATAGAATATACCTAGTACCTACATAATGCACAGAGCGACCAACACAAAAGTTTAAGTTCGCTCATGCAGCTAAACTATTAATTTTACCCAAACATGCTATAGATATTAAATATATAAAATTTCCTCCACTTTAATTTCTTATTTAACTATTTTGACGAAATTACAGTAATGGCGGCTCATTTGCAAAATCCTTGAAAAATGCTAAGAGTAAACGTCCAGTTCCTTTGGGTCTTTTTCAACAAAATTTCTTTCAGCTCTAAGTCTAGTCATCAAACTTCTAAACACAAAGTTTTGTCCCGATACCTTCAGTAGGTTCTAGGGAATCGTCGCCACAAAAAACGGGTACACACATACACACACAGACATTATTTTACGTTGATCAAAAATGTTCAGGGGACACACAAAGGCATATATCCGCTAAAATGTTAATGGCCTGTGCCATTAAAAAAAAAACAAAGGGCGCCTACCAAAAGATGTGGTGGGTAGAAGTATAACTAAATAATTGTTGTTATAGCAATAATCATGCAGGCAGAACATAGGTAATTATCAAAAACCTCAATGTGAAATGCTATCATTTGGAGAAACGTATTCACTTAGATTAAATTTTTAACTAAAAGTTGTAACAGAAAACAAAGCAATAATTTTTTCACGTAAAATATGTTTTATTGCCTATAATAAGTTAAAATCTTAAAATTTAAAACTTAAAATTCTGAGTAACCACCAGTGTGAAGTTATATCTAGTTATAGCATTATACCATTCGCTGATGATGACATTCTTCTAAAGCCAAAACCGGTCAGAAGTATATTTTTCCATAACATTTTTGCAACAAGCTTCCTTTTTAGTGATATTTTTCACTAATCAAAGCTCAAACAACAAAAGTTTCAAACTACAATTCCCAGATTAATAACAATTCGATTATTCGATGTGCAACATACACAGGTTTACAGAATCACTCTCATTACTTCAAAACAATTAAAAAACAAACTCTTACCTTTAGCCCATCCGGTAACAACATTCCCAAGATACGCTACTTTATACGTTGGATCAGGTTCCGTGATATCAGCGCTGGCACACTTCCTCAACCTTAATCGGTTCAGCAAACTCTTCAGCGCCCTTTTCCCTCTATCCTTCTGGCATCGCTTATCCGGCATCTCGCTATTGAGAGCCTCGATGGACGGCACGCGTTTCGGAGCATTTTTGATCATCAACGCAGCATCCACAACGTCCTCGCCCTCCATCTTGTTATAACTCGTTCAAACTACTCGTGAACTCGACTTCACGATGGTGAACATTTGCGGTCGCTTTTTATCAACTCCACGGAGCACGATATTACCGACTGTGACTCGAGACTTATGGTACACCGCCTCCTAAGTTGTTTTTGATTGTATAATCTCACTTAATTAATTTATTATGCGTTATATATCGCGCTCGTTGACAATTGTTTGTTTTAGTATGGGTTTATGTTGATCCAAGTTGACAGGAGTGACGCTCGGTTGCTCAGGTGACGTTATTTCGGTCGCTAACTTTGGACTCTAACCTGAAAAAAATAAAGAAAAGCTTACATAAGACATTGGGAATACCTTTAGAAATATATTCAGTGGAATATTTTAACAAGTTTTAAATTCATGTAATGGCTCAGGTTTTTCCAATTGTGGTCGAATATACTTATGCCCGTAATGCCCGATAATTCTAGAGAAGTTGTGGGACAAGATCTATGCACGTATATTTATAGACGAAACAATGGAATCATAATCAATAGAGAAAATGACAATGAATTGTTTCGGACATGTATTCAAGACATGATAGGTGTCCCGCTGTTATATTGATTATTCAGACGATACCACCCACTTTACTGAAAATAGAACTAAATTGCACAATTAGAAGTATGAGGACCCAGGGTCTTATTGGTAATGCAAAAATTGCCACTTAACAGTTTTATTCTGGAACATTTAGCTATTTTTGTTCATACTACTGTAGACAATCATAATTTGCGTTTAATGAGTTTAATATTTCCATTGTTTTTTTTAAACAAGAATATTGCCACAATTTGTTTCATTGCGTTATGAGTTAGCATCTTAGTACAGTCGATGAATAACAGACTGGTAAGTTATCACGTATTATTCTGGACAATTAAACATGAAATCCCATTTTCAGACATAATCCATGGACAAGATTTTACCAGGATAAGGAAATATGCGAAGAACAAAGCTACACCATATCTACCACGATTTCGATTACTGTCGCGGTATTGTGCGCGATAACTTGTCTATTGAATATAAGACATAAATGAGTGAAGTAGCTAATAAATATGTTCGTTAATATGAATCTATGAGTAGGTAACTATATACTTTATGAACTATAAATAATGATAGATATAATTATATAACTTAAAAGAATATTTCAATATAAGTATTCGTTATCGGTATTTTAAAACTTTGAAAATTTTAATTTAATGTGTTCTATAAAGTATATTAGAATTATATCAAAGCACTATTTAAAAAAATCTGGTGTGGCCATGCCCATGACTTTATCATACTATATAGCAGTGTCAATACCGTCAATAAAATCAAAATATCGGTCAAATCCTGGCTAACTAGGTTTAATGCAGTACGAGCGATCTCGAAGAATTGAATTAGCTTATGCAGCTAAACTATTAATTTTACCAAAAAATATATACAGAATATATACAGTATATATACAGTTCCTTTGGACGTTTTCGAACAAAAAGCTTTTCAGCTCTAAGTTTGGTCATGAAACTTCTAAATATGAACTTTCGTCCCGATACCTTTAGTAGTTTTTCAGGAATTGTCGCCACAAAAAACAAGTACACACATGCACACACGACACACACACAGAAATTTTATGATAAAGTAATAAGAAAAAAATCTGATTTTGCCAGGCACATGAGTTTATCACATTACAGTCTATGAAATTAATAGTTTAGCTGCATGATACTCTATTTGATCGAGATCAATCGTGTCTGTGCATTAAAATAAAACTAGTTAGCCAGGATTTGACAGATATATCAATTCTATTGACAGTAGGTATTGTCAAAACATCAGCGTTTGACATTACCTACTGTCAATAGAATGAAAATATCTGTCATACTGCGTATGATAAAGTAAAAACAGAAAAGCAGCTGTGACTTTAAATACCTACACCTACTTTCAAAGTAGTATTTTCTGTAATATTTTGTTTTAACCATATCGGCCACGTTTATGTAGAATAAAATGAGAAATAGGAAATAAGAAATTTTAACACAAAGCAGTATAAATACAAAATGAGCTAAGAGAAGTTTTAAAATACATTTTAATTCATGCTTTAATTATTATACAAAATAAATTTAATTCCATTTTTCATCTCGTACTTAATTAATTTTCTTATATTTCTTTTGCGATGCATAGAGTACCGTTGTCGTTTATGTTTTCCAATTATTTAAAATATTAATAAAATTTTGTCTTTTCGTGTTATAATCAATAAACTCGATGATAACAAGAGTTTCTATAATTTATAACAAAATATTGTTTTATTAGTCAAAAAGAAGTCGAAAATATAATCAACAATATTTTTTATTTCTCTGTTGTAGTTTTATTCTAATTTTTTCTTGCTAGTTCAAGACCAAACATTACGTGCCAGAAATAATAGATACAAATATTTTATTCATTCACGTATCTATTTATTTTGCGTACATATTTATTTATTTATTAAGAAATATGTATATAAGTCAAGTACGGTGTCTGACATTGCTTAACAATTCTCCTGACAAATTTTTAAGGCCGTTGAAGTTCAAATATGATGATAAAATGTTTAATGTCGGGTTACCTTCCGTCTAGATAGGATCCTTGTTTCCTTGTTTGCTCAGCAAATAAACTTTTATAAACCTCATGCTAAATTATACCAGATTAAAGGCTAAAACGAGAACTCATTAACATGGCTGTTTACTCGTTATTGCAATGTTATTAAAGCCTTTAATGAGCCATGAGATGATAGTAAAAGTAAACGAAAAACGTACCTACTTTGTTGCAAATTAATAAATAGATCTACACCTCAAGTGGCACCTATTTTTTGTGGGTAACAAAATAACAAGAATGTTAAATACGACAAAGTAAGTAAAAGTAATGTATTTGCTTTCTATTTTTTTTTCTAGATATCTAATTAGATATACTTTATTGTTACGGCTTAAAAAACACTTTTGGTATCTGTGTTACGCGCAACACTTTCTACATAAATTCTATTCTATTATGTAATATGTTTTTCTAGACTTCTTGTTTTTTACTATCCATAGGCGACAATGTGGCAAAGCTAGATTAATTCGCGATGTTTTCTTTGTCGTTTTCGTGGTATTTTGTAGTACAATAGACTGGTTGTTTGCTGTGGGTTTAATTTCGAGTATTGTTGTCTGTTGTTGTTTTGCTTGGCATGTGTGTTGCTTATTATTGTGATATAAAGCTTGAGAAACTATAAGGTGTAACAGTTTAGGACTTTATTCTATTGTTTAACGATTATTACTTCATTCGTATTTTTCGTTTTCTATGAATAACGCAAAATTTCGATACATAATACTGGTACATGTTGTTTTTAGATCATAGATCATATAATAACGGTAAACATTTAAAAAAAAGTTCAGAGAATATTGGCACCACACGATAAAAAAGCAACGATAGTTAACGTAGTTGTTAATTTTTATTTAACTAGTTGAAAAAAGTTGTTTTAATATTTCTACTAGGCAAACATCATTAATGTTTGAGTTTAATAATTAAGCGTTTCCTTTAAAGAAAGATAATCGAATAAGTCTACAGAATTGGGCATTATTGGACAAAAAAGAGCAAGTACAAAAATCCATGAATAAGTTGAACCGAAGGATAGTAGCTTCCTACGCCTATGAATACTACTTAATAATACATATTTTCAAACAGCCATTCACGGAGGAAGCTATAAACTTCGAAGCAGAAGCCATCCAGTTAGTTACTCCAAAGTAAGTTGCCAAAGAAATCAAATCAAACTTGAAACCAATAAAGGATATGAAAATAGCTGGATATGATCTCATTACACACATAGACAATTTTGTATAATTCGAATAAATATGATGTGATTCAAACAAATCCGGTGTTACAATAGTAACAAATAAATATTTCAGCTTCATAGCGTCATATAGTCAAGGTTAGGGTAGCAAAGTGTACGCTAATTCGGAATCGGAACTTGAACCTGCATGCACTGTGCTTTATATTGCCGATCACACGGCCTTTTTTTGCAATTTAGCAAGAAGTAATCACATAAACTGAGCGGTAGGCTTTTACCAGTCTACTATTCATACTCAAGACAAGGCCGAACTGCGAGGAAGGTGTTTACAGCGCCATATACACTACAGCTGATGAGGTATTCACACTAATAATATATTTATTTATAAATAATCAAAATAAAATTTCTTTGGCGGAAGTAAACCTATTTTTAAGCTAAAGGATACATATTACTTTAAAGAAAATAAATCATCGTCCTTGTATTCAAATATATTTGTTTAAATCAAAATTGGATTCTTCGGTGTAAAAAAACGTTACCTGTTTTTTTTATCAAAACGAAAATATCACTTTGAACGAAAGTAATGTTTTTTTTTGTATCCAAATTTATGTATCCCTACAAGCAAATAAACTAGAATATTCATTGAAGTAAATATTGTTGTCGTTAAAGAAATATGTTTTGATTCAAAGGAAAAAATTTAAAAAATAATATATTTCTTAAAAACAGGAAAGGTACGTAGACAGTTACCAAAGGAAAGATATTGTTATGGTAATGTATATAGTAAATGCATACGTTCAGTACCATGAATTATTAAAGCTTAATTTTTAAGAAATGTAGCAACTGATTCCAGTTTATCAATTTTGAAAGAACGGATTTTTTAACTGTTGCTAAATTTCTACTTGTACGCGAGTTTTAACAAAGTTGCTATAATATCGAATTGCTGACAGCTTGTGTGTTTTTCGAAATGTTTAATGATGAAAAAGTTAAAGTGTGGCACCTAAAAGCCACATTAAACATCAAATAAGCAATTCACTAGGAACTAAACCCGGTTATCGAGATATTTTCGACTCCATTTGAAAATTTCTGGAAAGATAAAATTTAGATTAGATCAACCAAAGGATTACAAAGGATACAAAGTCGTGCTAGACTTGTGAACGAGAAAATTCTGAAATCGTATCGTTTAATATCAACATATCAGCGAGTATTTTTTTTTAATTTAAAACCTCAATATAAAGTTATTTATTTTACGATGTGTATTTCCGCAACTGTATGTGGAACATGAAAATTATCATAATTTATCTACAATATTACTCTGCGTATCTACTATATACAAGGTATAAATGATTGTAGTCAAAGTAGTCCATGCCCATGTTAATATTTTTCTGCCGCTATACACAAACAACTGTCAAACTTGAAATAGGTTATGCAACCAACTTAGCTCTTGTGTGAAAAACAGTGGTATTTAATTCAAATAGAGCAGCAAGCAGAAAGAAATTATACATTTGATATCATGGCCTACTTCGACTACAATAATTTATAATGACCCTTTACAAGTATTACAGGTAGAAGTCAGTTTTTCCCTCATTGCAACTTCTAAACAGTTCTTCCAGAAATGTTGTTTTCTCTAGAAGTTGGTCTACTATAGCCCCTGTAAACCCGTAATACTGTAACACTTATTCATTCACACCATGCATAGACATTTCACATATAAATATCTACACAACAGTGTCTAAAATCAATACAAAGCTATAGATAGTATTCTTCTCGCTTCACTGAGCATTTCCGACAAAAGACGGATACAAACACTTAACTACACGCTAACTAAATACCGAGACACGAAACACTCTTTTTGTACCGAACAGGAACTATTATAATTTCAGAGCTTTCTACCGACAATTATTGTCAACCGCTAATAAAGTAACTTTCTAAACATAATAAATACCGTTTTACCTTTTATACAGCAAATTAAAACCGACGATGTGAACTGAATTACATTATAATACATACAATGAGCACCACCGCGCCCTATATTTACGCTATCAGGTCTAAAAATATGTATTTCGTTTACGTCACTAAAGCGACGAGATCTGAAAAGTCGCCCCTTTGTCCTACTAATCGAGATATAAACTAGGTATTTGTCGATAACAAAAGCTTTATGTAAACCGGGTATTTACTAAAATAAAGCTGTCTCGTTGATATCTATGCGTCAAACCAGAAAAAAATGAGTATTTCTTTTATAATAAACCAGTGCGCAACAAATATGACACAGTATGCAACTAATGCGATGGTTTTCGAGTAACATATTTAATAATAACATTATTCCCTACTATTTTCATTATTTTATTATCAAATAATCAAATCAAATACGGAAGTTCCATTAGATAGTTTAAACAATATAAAGGTAATTAAAAGTAACAGATCATATTTAAAATTTTGTTTTTAAACCATCTGTAAAAATATAGAAACGTATCCTGCTCGTTATTGGATAGAGGGCAGTAAATGTCAGCTTAAAAGTTGCATATAGTGCCACACACAGCATTTGTACCAACATTTCTATATTTATGTATAGATAATTATTAATCATATGCCTTTCTATCTCAAAGTGGCAAATTTTATTACATTTAAATTGCACAAAGAAATCTCTATTCTGTATGAAAAGGTTTCACGGTCAGAGTCATTTAATAAAACATTGAAATCTTACAAAAAAGGTATGATTAGACGAGTCATTTAACGGAGAGAGAGTAAAGGTTACCGTCCAATCGTACCTTTAAGGATATCTACCTCAGACCATCTCTGATCTAAATTTAAACCAATAGTAACTGACGTATTGTGTATTCAGACTAAAGTATACAGAGCTGGTGTCCTTGGATCATAACGTAAACTTCTATACGCAAATGGAGCACCTTAAACATTATTTAATTAGAAAATATGACAACTGTAACTGTGAGACAGCAAAAATTAAAAAGAAGTAACTAAAACCAGGAATTTAATAACCCCATTTGGGCAGTTTTGTTTATTTCATTTTTTGATTGTTAATTTAGTAAATTTATGTTGTAGATTTTTCAGGACAAAAATAGAAAGATCGTTAAAATGACTCACTATGCAATAAAGGGTCAATCAATAATACTGAGTGATATATAGTAGTGTGTCTTGCCCTATTTCTGAGGACTTGATCCTGATGGTGCATCCCAGGCAATCTGTATCTCATGAAAACCTAGCATCATGACTAGACTGCAGTTCGCTGCTCAAGTTAGTCAAGAAATACTGGTGCAATTAATTATTTATTCACTTTAACAGGTTAAGCGCTCTATAATGAAATTGTTATAAACCGTAACTGTAACAATTAGCATTTCTAATGGATGGGGAGATCGCGTTTGCTGTTGGGACCTTGAAACGTTGAAGAAGTTATGCAAATCCTGGTCGACGTTGATAAAAAATGCGATGCAGAAATGGAAAAAATCCTTTCACCACGCGCGCGCGCGCCGTCCGTACACCGTTTATATCATTTTCGCTTTTGCTTCTGCTGGGTTATGTAATAGTCCTTGGAGAGATCGCGGGAACAATTCAATGAGTGTACCTTTATTTTTTATTTGGTCCATCGGTGACCATTCACAAACATGCTTGTTGTATTTTTCGAGCAGGTGCTTACGATATCGCAAGGACAAACAAGTGTGTTTTTGTTCTGAATCGAAATAAAGATGGACGTCTTGTTGGAAGTATTTTTAACGGCTTAATTTAAACAACTGCGATCCCGAATCTTGGTCATTAATCTTATTTAACTATAAAACGTCTAATTAATAATTTGACATCGTTATGTATCGGCCAATAATACACTGCAAACAAGATAACTTTTAAAACCTGACCTTTTGCAATGATTGTAATCGTTTTATATTGACAACTACAGACAAACAAATTAATCCATTTGTATACACATATCCAGTTCACAATTGAATTAAAACTAGACATAACTAGATTTGATATTGATAGATATATAAATATGTCCACAGATCTTGCAAGATCTACTTGATGCATTTTTTACATTTCTTGTAACTTGTCTCTGGTTAGGGTTAAATTGAAATATCATCCACATACTTAACAACGCCTAATATTAAAATTTACACAATACTGTAAAAGTTATTTTAAATCTAAACAAAAGATTAGTTGCACAGCTTTATTAGTCCATGTCAATTGTATAGTACAAATGTTAAATTTTGGTACTCTTGGTACCTAGCCAAAATGCACATTGAATCATTATTTAATATATTTTATTAAAATTATACAGGGTGAGCACGTAGTACATCATCTAATCATTTAAGTCTGACCAAGATCTCAAACACTGGAATTAGAATTAGAATAAAGCTGCTACAAGTCATGTTAATATAGATGTGAATCTGTAAAAACACCATACAGATATTTACTAGGTTCCATTAGAGTCAAAATGTTGATAAATAAATACTATTGTGTATTCAAGAAGTTATTTAGGAACTTTTGATATAATAAAAACTGTTGAAAAGCACTTGAAAATCAAATTGGCCACTCAAACGTCCCACTGTTGTTTCACCAATTTTTACTTTATCATACGCTGTATGAAGTATTGTAATCCTGCAGAAAAACAAATTAGATTTTAACGGAAATAGGTGTTTTTGGGTCCCCTGAACATTTTTGACCAAGGTACAAAAAAATGTCTGTGTGTGTGTGTCTGTGCGTATGTATGTCTGTGTGTGTGTAAACGATTTTTGTGGCGACGATTCCGGAGAAAGTACTAAAGGTATCGGGCCGTGTGTATGTGTGTATGTGTGTACCCGATTTTTGTTTTATGACCAAACTTAGAGCTGAAAAGTTATTGGTTCAAAAGGGTCCAAAGGAACTGGCTATTTACTCTTAGCATTTTGCAACGATTTTGCAAATGAGTCGTCATTTCTGTAATTTCGTCAACATAGATAAATAATGAAAGTAGATGACATTTTGTAAAATTTATATCTATAAAATTTTACAAATACAAAATGTATCTACAAATACAACAATAATTGTAAAAATGTGTTGTAGCCAGGCACATGACTTTATCATACTGTATATAAAATTAATAGTTTAGCTGCATGAAATATGATCGAGATTGGTCGTGTCTGCATTAAAATAAACCTAATTAGCCAAGATTTGACAGATATTTTGATTCTATTGACAGTAGGTGTTGTCAAAACATCAGCGTTTGCAACTAGTTTTATATTACTGCAGACATGCCCGAGAAATGGCGGCTCATTTGCAAAATACATGAGCAATGTTATAGTAAATATATCCAGTTCCGTTGGACCCTTTTGAACAAAAAACTTTTCAGCTCTAAGTTAGGTCATGAAACTTCTAAATATGAAGTAAGTACGTAGGCATTCACTACCAGAATCATTTAAAAAATAAACCGTTTCAGGGTTATGCCGTGTGTCAAGATTTGTCAATGCTGACGTTTCGCGAACCATGTTGCTCGCTTCTTCAGAGCATTCAAGTATTCAGTTAGCTCATAATTATTTTTTGTCATACTACGTATGATAAAGTAAAAAGCCCCCAAATAGGCCTAAAAAGTATTCGTTTTAAGCAAAATAAGGACATAAAATAGATACATCAGGCACAATAATAATTTACTTGCAATCTATCAGCGACTGCAAAATGCTAGCTGGAATTAATTATAATTAATAGATTAAGATAACTAATCAAAATCCTAGTCGGAATGCTGTTATGACATATTACTGCAACTGGTCTACAGTGATATTGATATCTGAGCAAAGATAAAGGATTTTTGCAGCCTAAATGATTTGATGAAATGTAGTTTCAACAAGTTGATGCATACGCTATACTATACTGATAACAAAACGATGACTCCATTGCGATATGAGTTACAAAGCAGAGTTATTTTCTCAAACTTAGAGAATCTCAGCAGTTATTTTTGTATATTTTTTATATTTTTACATTTCTTCATTCTTTCTTTCTTTCATTATTTCCAATCTTTTTAGGTAAATAGTAGGATAGGAATACATTATAATGGATGTATGGTCAACGACCGTGTAACAATAATGCACTTATCAGTTTATTGCTCTGCATAAATAACAATAACTGATACAAACCTAAAACAAATGATGTAATTTGTCTTTGAGATAATAAAACATCAACAACGTAATGTTTTTAATACTGGTCTGTTTTAAATAAGACCATACTTCCTTACACATTTACCCAAAACCACTTAGAAGACAGTTATAGATAATCTTCAGTTGGATGCAATCATATTTAAGCCAGACCTGAGTATAATTTAAAATAGCGTCATTATGGATATAGCCAAATCTTGAACACCGAATTTTACTTTCAGCTATATTGCTTGCTAATGGATACAGATTATTGTCATGGCTTTGTTATTTATGATGGTATTCAGTACCATTAAGAACCTTACAATTTAAAAAAAAGTAGTTTGGTTTACTTTCATTTCAGAAAATTATTATTTGTTCTATCTATAAAATTTGGACTAAATATAACTTGACCATGACCTGAGCTGACATCATCACCAAAAACAAAAGGTTTCGAACTGCCCTAACGAGAAATAAATCATTACAGAACACACCCTGATAGCGCGCAGCAAAACGCGATTATTTTGGCATAACCTTTACTTGGAAATAATTATCCCGCTGAGGTAATGTGAAGTAAATGATCACAACTCGAAAAATTCACCATAATTACAGCTAATTTAGCCAACAAACATCCGTCAAGAACTCACATGTACAAATAGGTAATTGCCGTGCGCAAGACAAGCAAACCTAATTTGACACTACGAGATATTTATCGGACGTATAAAACGATCCATCAAATTAAGACAATCTGTGCAATAAATTAAAGCCTTTGTTGTATTATATGCGATGATTCTCAAAAATAAAATGCGGTAAAGTTGATGACACATCAGGCAGTGCAATTTTAGCGCTTAAAATTATTTTAAAATAGAATAATGTTGTCAGATGTAGATTTTCTAGGATTAGCAACATTAATACTCCCGGTGACATTTATATGTTTGCAATAATCCAAGAAAATATGTACTTAATAACGGTTTTATTGAATTAATAACTGATTAAACATTAATTAGTTTATTTCGTTTGTGTTTTTACAGGATTATGAATTTTTATCGGTGATCTATGTAATAAAACTGTTGGTAATTAACTCATTTGTCATTAAGCTTAACATGGAACAAAGTACCACAGTTAGTACGCTACAAATATATGCAGTTCCTTTATTTTTACTTTATCATACGTAGTATGACAAAGTATTGTACTGCAAATAGGCCGCTATTTCTGTAATTTCGTCAAAATAGTTAAATAATAAATTAAATTAATGGTAATTCTCAATAATTTATGTCCATGGCATTTTTTTAGTAAAATTAATAGTTTAGTTGCATGAGCAAATCCTATTTGAGCAACATCGATCGTGTCTGCATTAATATAAAACTAGTTAGCCAGGATTTGACAGATCTTTTCATTGTAATGACAGTAGGTCAAACGCTGATGTTTTGACAATATCGGTTGTCAATAGTATCAAAATATCTGTCAAATCCCGTCTACCTAGTTTTATTTTAATCAGCTAAACTATTAATTTTATATATAGTATGATAAAGTCATGTGTCTAGCCACATCAGGTTTCTATTTTACTATTTAGTTTCCTAGTCACAAATTTAATTAAATATTAATTTCTTATAATTAACTTTTGGTCGCAGTGGAGGTTACATTAACATCAGCTATATTCACACCGTTTCAGACACGCTATTATAATTTATGAACTACCGTGATTCACCATAAGCAAGCTCTGAAAATTAACAAGCTACTGAATACTAATGTAAAATTTCAAGGCCCGGAAACTGATATGGTTGTGGTAAGATAATGATGAAATACAATGAAATAAACGCAGTTAAAATATATTAACATATATACAGTAATTAAATATTTTGTTTAATTTATACAATCTGCGCTCTGTTGATACAAAAACCCAAAAATTACAATAGTAGACTATAAATGGTCAAAATGAGCACAAAACAAATGCTATATTTGGCTTTAAATAAACATTTGCTTAGTTCGTAAGTAACTCCCTTAGGCACACTATTCTGTGTTCCTACAATAATTAATATTATTAATATATTAATTGTCCTAAATTATTTTTGTTACAAAGAATTTTAAAATCTTAATACAATAGAAAATTGTTAATATGTCAACTAAACTTGTACCGACAATTCCAATGTTTCCATGATAAAACTGAACAAATAATTATTTCTAATTCGGAACAACTTTTCTTAGTAACTTTTGTTGCTTCATTGAATTTATCGAAAATCGTAGCGTATCCAAATCAAACAGAATATTATTTTCTACGATATTTAGTAAAGGATTTCTTTGGGAATTCAACGATGTTAAAATTTGATGGCGACACAATCGAATATTTTTGAGAAAAAAATAAAAAAAAATTGATGACTCTGAGGAACATGCATTTTGTGAAAAGGTAGATTTTAGCATCTTTTTGCGGCTGTATGTCCAAGAATGTTCAAGCGGATCTCAAATTAAATCTCAAGTTTTATATTTTTACCAAAAATCCTGAACTTTTTACTTTATCATACGCAGTATGCTAAAGTATTGTAATCATGCCGAAAAAAAAGAATTGAGTTTTTAGCGGAAATAGGTCTTTATGGGTCCCCTGAACATTTTTGACCAATGTACAAAAAAATGTCTGTGTGTGTGTGTGTGTGTGTGTGTGTGTGTGTGTGTGTGTGTGTGTGTGTGTAAACGATTTTTGTGGCGACGATTCCGGAGAAACTACTAAAGGTATCGGGACGAAACTTTATATTTAGAAGTTTCATGACCTAACTTAGAGCTGAAAAGCTTTTGGTTGAAAAGGGTCCAAAGGAACTGGTAGTTTATTCTAAGCCTTTTTGAAGGATTTTGCAAATGAGCCGCTATTTCTGTAATTTCGACAAAATAGTTCATTAATAAATTAAAGTAGAGGAAATTTTGAATAATTTATACCTATGACATTTTTTGGTAAAATTAATAGTTTAGCTTCAAGAGCAAATTCTATCTGATCGAGATCGTGCCTGCACAAAAAGTAGTAGCCAGGGCTGCCATTTCTGTAATTTCGTCAAAATAGTTAAATAATAAATTAAAGTAGAGGAAATTTTGAATAACTTATGCCTATGATATTTTTCCGCAAAATTAATAGTTTAGCTTCAAGAGCAAATTCTATTTGATCGAGATCGGTCGCATCTGCATTGATATGAAACTACATAGTAGCCTGGATATGACAAATAGTTTTTTATGCTGTCGCTACAGAAATGTCTATGGCTGTCACACTCGAAAACAGCTGATGGAGAACCGCTATGGAACGTTGCCGCTCTAGTGCGGCAATGTATAAAATACAAAATTCAAATAAAATGAGATCACCAATTTGATTGTTTGTTGATAAGAAATATCAACCCGTTGTTATATCTAATTGTACAAACGATACATTGAGAAAATTGTAAATAAAGTATAGCGATGAGTGTAGTTATATTTTAGTCAGAATTTGAATTAGCTTTTTAAACTTGACGTTTCGTAGAAGTGGTATCAACCTAACATTTCCTATACAGAAATATAACCATTTTTGAATTTTTTTTAAATACGTGTTGCTCAACCAGCCGCACAAAAAACGTTGATGTCACTCCTGCCGAAAACTACATAGCGCGACTCGCTCACGTGCGACGACGACGCTCCGGCTTCGGTGACGCGTCGCATCACCGCTCGTCGCGCTATTCCGTACTTTCGGCACTTGTGAAATAAATAACTATTATTCTGATGACAGTAGGTAGTGTCAAATGCTGATGCTTTGACAATACCTGCTATTGATACTATTCACTATCAAAATATCTGTCAAATCCTGGCTAACTAGTTTAATTTTAATGCAGACACGATTTATCTCAATCAAGTAGATTCTCGTGCAGCTAAACTATTAATTTTATATTTTGTATGATAAAGTCATGTGCCTGGCCACATCAGATTTTTTTTATACTCGCGAAAAACATGATGTATACATTCTGCATTTTTTGCGACGCTATAACTCAAAAACTATCTAATAAATGGTCTGCTTAATCTTGAATATTACCTAAAATATCAAGAATTTCTGGGTGACAGTCCGATCAAAATTCGTTGGGTAGTTCCTGAGTTACATCGAAACAAACAAACTTAGGATGTAAAAATAATATTTTTGATGCACTGACAGCCTTTACAAACGTAGAAACCTGACGTGATTGGAAATTTTTTGAGTCCGCATTCGCATTCAGCGCACCGAAATCTAGTGAATACCGCGGTTTTATCGTTATTATAAGAACTTTTTGTTTCGATATTATCTCGACATTGCAGAGAAAAAGATTTCATTTCTATTGTAGTCTATAATTCTACATTTTTGATCGACAGTGCATATATAGATCATCAAAACGAATCGTCAACCTATATGACAAAATAAACGGTTAATTTAATATAATTGATTCAAGTAATGTTTAGCGATTCCACGTCAACAGAGCACATTAGAAATATCAAACGATTGTTTATTGATTGGCGGTTGACATTAGAAATGACTTATATCAAATCATCGGTTGACGTTGAATCGCAATAAATATTTGAATTAATTATACTAAATTAACTGTTTTTCTCATATAGGTTCCCAAATCCTTTTCATAATTTTTTTTTTCGCTACGATGTGTAACTTTTATTTTTACGATTTTTTACGATTAGTTTTCATTCTAAACAGTTTAATAGTAGTTTAGTTACTACGAGAAATATAAACTAGCGATTTATATCACATCTGCATTCGATCTTTATATTATGCACAATCGAGAGGAAAAAGTTTATGGAGAAAACAAACATTTTCAAAGAAATACGAGTCTGACAAATACAAAGTAAATCTAAAATAAGGTAAAGGATTATTATTAATAAAATAAGTTAAAATATATAAATCAAAAGTGAAAAGAAGAAAACTTGATCTTCAATATCAAGAGAATGAACAGTAACGTAAATTTCTTTTAAAATGTTTGAAATGTGGACAATGTGATACACAAAATACGAAATACACATGGGCAAATCCAGTATCGCAAATACATACTGTAGTAACTGTGAAACACGCTCTTTTGAAATTTAAAACATTTTTTGCAACATTATTACAAAAAGTTAAATGCCAAAACAACTACAATTGGTATGTTTATAAACGAGGGCGCTTCAAATATCATTCGCACAGGTAAATATTATTAACAAAACCACGCACATGCAGTTGGTTAATGCATCAATTCCAATTAAGGTATCTAGTAAATTGTTTAATAAGTACAATAAACCAATTAAACACATTGCGTAAGTAATCTATATTAAGAACCATACCTAGGAAACAACACACACGACACACCTAACGGATTTATAGATAAACTAATTAATAAAATTATTTTTATGTACTGTGGTACTTGTAAGTATGTATGTAGGTATATAGAATCTTTTGATGATTGAGGATGGTATTATGAACCCAAATAACTACTTAATTAAATCACACAAAGCCAGCGAAAGTGTTTGTTGATCAACATCACAGACACTTTACTATTCCGAGAAACCAGTTGCAATTTCAATGTCACGTAGTGTATCTACAAAAGGACGCAGGTAATAAGCAACATCGGTATCCGCAGCCGCGATATTTCATTAGCATTGAATAGATTACTCATTGTTCTCCGAACACAATGTTGAATAGGATTTTCTTTGCATCATAGTGGTTGTTGGGTTCGTCACATGCATGCATTTTCAACGTGTGGCAGGAACTTGGAAAGGAAGAGAAGATGTATTCATATTCAAAGAGCGAGTCCGTTTTTTGGCGCGCGTTTTTCGCCGGCAGGTGGCATGCACGCTGGAATTTCAAGCGTCTATTGTTCATGCTCGGCACGTCTCTACGACCATGTACTTTCGAAAATCGCGGAAAAATTAATTATTTATGTGGAAAGACGATGCGCTGGCGTATTTTCTTTCCCTTGTGCATTCTTGCCTGTGCATCCTAATTTTTGCGACTAGCTTTGAAGGATGTGATTCTTCCTTATCGTGTATCAGCGTGGAATTTATTCGTTAGAATAAATTTTACTGAAGTGCATGTTTACACGTGTTTGTGGTTATCTTGAAAACTTGAATAACACGTGTAGGTAATACTTCTTGTGTTTAATATACAGGCTGTCCCATTTAGCTAGCGGTTTCCATTTAGAAAAGTTGTAGATAACTATTGGCTGAACTTATTGTCAATTAATGCTGATATTAATGTTGACTTACTGTTGACTGCATATTTTAATTATTTTGTGTAATGATTTGTAGTTTAAACGCCTGGTGAAGGGATAAATTAATTCCAAAATATTGCGATTCGAAGAAAATAGTTTTATTTTATCGTAGTGACCGTCAGCCGTCATTTTTACGTTCAATTAGACTCCTCAACTTAATGTCAAACACATGCATTAAAAAAACATTCTGACGCAACTAACAAAGACACAAACAAGAGAACCCATTATGGACAGTTAGCTTCTTATCCTTACAATATTTAATTTTAATTTTGTGATACTTCTTTATCGTGTACTGACAAGGAGTTTAATCATTCGAATAAATTTTGCTGAAGTGCATGTTTGCACGTGTTTGTGGTTATGATCTTAAAAATTTAGCTAGATGCTTCCATTTAGAAAAGTTGTAGATAACCAGTGGCAGAAGAAGATTAACGTCAAAAACGTGTATTTAAAAAAATATTATGTCGTAACTAACAAAAGCAAATAAAAACACGAGAACTCATTTTGGACAGTTGGCAGCTACTTATTGTGACAAAAATAATTTTGTTCTCAAGAGTCATCCATTCATGCTTTTATAAAATATATAATAAATGATTTTTTTCCGTAGAATCTGAATCTGAACGCCAAAATTGTCTCCTTTTTTCTTGCAAAAACGCTTATTTTTGCATAAATGATTACCTACCCTGAGCGACGGCTAAAGATCAAATAAGTGGCAAGTGATTCTAATGTGTCTATTTTCCGAGAATCTGGAGCGTGTTTTTGAGATAAATAGTGCAAAAAAAGAAAAAAAAAGTGAACAGAAAACGGTTTTCTTTCTCAAAATCTAGACAGATTCCAGACATGAAATCAAACCACAATCGGTTGTCACTTAAACGTTAATGCAACTTTTCCATAATAAAATTTTTAACAAAATAAGAATTACCCTTAATTGTCCAACTTAGTACGTCTATCGTCAACAGCTAAGAAGTTATTAAGCATCAAATGTGACATTTATATCCTGTGCACAAGAAATCTTAAAATAATATAAAATATTTAGTTGTCAAAATTGAACAATATGCTCAATATGTACCTAATAAGTGTTCACTCCATACAGCAGCTTTTAGTGTTATTTAAGTAAACGTAAAAAATTAAGATATTTTCTATTTATTTATTACAACATATTAGCGTATTTAGTTGGTAGCGTAAATAGTGAAAAAACTCACTAACTTTTATGTGGGAATACAACAATATATGAAGAATCGACTCTATATTCTTTAGAACAACAGAACTGTTGTAAGTATATAGAAATTTAGTCAGTCACGATTATCCAAATGCTATATTAAATCTTGTTGACAAACAACATACTGAGTCTTTGCGTTCATGAGTGTATTACATAGAAAAATGGTACCTATTTCTAGTTATAGAAATGCAGCACATGAATAATCTGTTTTTGTAATTTAGTCGAACTGTTTTTGAAAACCACCGGCACTACTCCTCATAAAACAAAACTGAACGTTGTTATTAATTATTCGATCCAATTTATTGTACTGAAAACTCATATCTAACTCATATTTTTAGACGTTCTTCTTAAATCTATAAAAAGGCTGTCACTATGAATAAATAGTAAGCAACCGAAAATTCGATGACAAGTTAAGTAAAAAAATCCATTATTGGAAATCAGTGGAAAAGAACGGTCTGATAGAACATTTGTTTTGGTTACGTTTTTACAATAAAAGATTGCTCAGGTATATTTTCTATTTTATTTCTGTATCTACCACAATGCACAACAAACTATACTATTGGGAACTATGACATGTTATGTTCTTTATTTCAATTAGTATTCCTAAAAAAATGTAAAAATTAACATTAAAATAAAAGAGGAACAAACATTAACTAAGAAAGCTAGCTTCAAGTTTATTTACTTCCCCTGTTTCCATGTTGACAACGATGATGGAATAACTACTTCAGATGCAAATTAGTTTCAACTATTTACAATATATTATACGCCCTTCGAGTATTAAAAGTTGTCACTCTAGTGTAAAGTGGCACAATATATTTGCCAGTTTACGTGTTTACAATGCAAAATCATGTCATCAAGTAATGTGCTTATATGTATAAGGGTCACTGCTGCGTTTTTTCTAGAACCCCACAGCTTTTTTGCCCAGGACCCCACAGCTTTTTTTTGCGTAGGGCCCCCACAGTTCTAAATCCGGCGCTGATCATATCCTAAATTATTTAAATAATATTCTTGAATCCTTGGATTGAAGAATAACTTCAATGAATATATACATAATTGAATTTAAATTTGTCCAACTCAAATGGTTCATGACTTTTTAGTATCTCTCGTAGTCATAACTTTAATCATGGATAAAAACTGTTGTTGCTTCTTATTGAATTTTAATATACTTGATTATTTTCTGATTCTAAACAATTCAGCTACACATTTTAAACAATATCTTACTATATCGTAGCGTTTTGCAAAGATTGGTATAGAACTACAACTATTATATTCTCCAATAAAAATTCAAAATTTCAGTTTTCTCTTAATATCTTTAACACTAATAACGAGTATTTAAAAAATGATTCAACGTTGATCTTATAATCTTATCATTTGAACACTAACTTAACGTAAGCCTCCAAAATACCGGTTACCACTATACAAAACTGTTGCCAAACAACTTTCTTACAAACGTCACAGTGCAAGATCCAAATATAATTTCATACTATATAATACTGCAGCAGTCTTTATTTAAAAAAATAAGACGATCACATCCGGTAAAACTGGAAGCAGCAACTAGAAGTGAAAAAATTTTAACGAAAGAAAAGAATAATTAATAAATGAAAATATTGGAAACGACGTATAAGCAATTATTTACTTATTGCAAAAAATCGCTTTTAATATTTCAAACAGTTCTTTTTTATGATAAATAAAAACTTATCGCACAACGGTCAGACGCATTTAAATAAATACCACAGTGGTTATGCGAGGTAATTATTTTCAGATCAATTATTTTTTTATAAGTCAATAAAGTAATAAACCTTTGCACATACCAGCTATAATTATGTCAGATAATACATGGCTGGCTGACAATTGTTGATATTGGCTTATCAGTTGCTTATTGATGAACAGTAGGCAATTATAAACAAATAGGTAGTGTATCTATAAACATATCGCATATTTTAGTTCAATGCACTTCATTATAATAACGGTCCTTAGTGGACCGTATCAACGACCATCATATTAATATTTTAATATGAATATATAGGATCTATAAATATTATAATCGTCAATAATTTTATACGCATCGCATGCACGTGCGCCAAACAAGATGCAATGACGGAACTAGTAGACCTATTTTATTTTAATCTAGCTGATGTAAAACATAAAGTATGTCTGCGCGAATAACTGTAGACGAAGATTAAAACAAATTATAGTATGTTTGACCGAGAAAGGGTAATGCATATGCACTACATTCGAGTGCACATTAAATTGTGATATTACAACTTCAATTCTAAACGTGTATAACTGTATTATTGCTGGCAGTCTACTGTATCATATAATTTTTATTTTTCGAACTAGTAGTCTACTTACTACTACGATGACTGTTCGATAGGTAGATATGATTATGTTATAAAGTTGTATTTTATACTGCAATCGTAGAGTAAATTGGGTTATAGATAGGCTTACCATAATTATGAAAATTCAAACCGGAACAAAAATTACCTACTTTTGAAAATAAGTCAATACCCCATCCGCGCTCTGTGGTGGCTTTTAATAGTCTTTGATTTTTTTGTGTCCTTATTTTCTGCTTCTCAAGTGTTTTCTAATGTATTTCGACTTTTATATAATCCGAACATCAGATATACCAAATTATCAACAATTGGGACGTTCCAACAAAAGTAAATTTGAATACTAATAATATTGTTGCATATATTTCAACACAAAACAGCAAGAATTACTGTGCACAGATAAGACCTGACGGTGACACTGATTTTGTCACAAGAGATGTGAGATATCGTTTCAATTTTGTTTTCATAGATTCCAAACCAAGAAGTCTGCGTAACGCAAATCTAAGACGTGATGGAGACGTTCCCGGTTCGTCATCTACAAACAAAAAACGCTATGAAATGTCCATATAACATTTGTTGACAAAAGAAAAACTGGAATAAGTGTAATTATTCATTGAAACTCTCGTATTTTTCGCTGAATGTACATTTAATATTATAATATCTTCTATAATCAAATAAAAGAAAAACAAATGAAGCATTCCACAAATTTTATTTTGCAGAACAATATTGCTGTTACTATTGGTGTTAAATAAGACAGAAATAGTGCGTCATCTGGGAAGCCGTTGGAAATACTCATATTTTACCAATAATTTCTTGAAAACGTTGCTAATTTAAAGCACTGGAACACTGACACCTAAAAAATTGACGTTATTTTTTTATAAATATTCATATTTGTTAGATTATTAAATTGTGTATGGTAACAATCATAGCATGCATTTAACAACCATTCGTTATTTAGGGGTTTTCACCTCAGACCAAACATTTTGCATTCATGAATAAGACTACCGCACCTAATTACCTATAATTTAGTATATAGTGGAAAGTTATATAATAATTTTTGAAAAAGTTATAAACATGATGTTATTACAGCCAACCAAAATATCAACTCCCTCCACTTGGTGTCCTAAATAATATCGTAATGTGGAGGCTGTTCAGCCTTTAATGTAATCATTTAAAGTATAAGCCCAATTAATTACCTACAATTTGGCCTAAGAGAAAAGGATTTAAACAGTTTTTGTAAAAGTTATAAACATTTTTCTGTTGTAAAAATATGTAATTTGTACCGCAATACTCAAATAAGTAGTAGAGAAAATTACTGTGATCTAGGGATTGTATGCCACAAAGAAAATTTCTCAGCGTAAATGAGTAAATACTAAATATTAATTACCTACGAATTTGTCATATGAAGCAAAAATATGTAACATTTTTTTCCATTTCCTATACTTTTAATTTTTGTAAAAGTTATAACAATTTATCTGTAGCGTTTTTCGTAGTATGTATATCTGAAAGCTTGCATAGAAAGTATATGCAAATTATTGTGATTTAAAGGTTGTTTGCTACAGAACGGGAAATAGTGACTAACTAATTGACTACATTTTCTACATTTTGACGTATGGAATATCGTCGTTCAGTAATTTTTAAAACGTTATAAACAATTTTCAGCAATCAACTTTGTGTTTCTTTGGCTGTCGATGCTTAATATTGTTAGAATACTAATCGGCTAGTGGCTCTGTTGCCTGTTGGCAACGGATTTGTTACCTCTAAATCATCATTATTTTGTTTATCTCTCAATAAGTATCGAAAAGTAGTAAAACGAAAGTATTTTTCTAGCAAAAGAACATATGACTTGAGGCTTTTTTAGATTTCCAAAACTCTACCATTTGCAAGTTTCATAGCTAGATGAATTCTACCGATCAAAAATAAATTCCAGTAAAGAATTTCGACGAAATGGATTCCCCAGATGGACATTTCATTGGAATTGAAAATTTTATTTTTTCAGGGCAAAAATCACTACAAAAAGTTTTGGTTTCAAAGTTATCTAGAAAACTACTATTTTCATAATAAAACTAAAACTCATATCTTCCACAATTTTTATCCGATTGATTTAATGTTTTTCTAAATATATGGTCAACTTTGGAGAATAAACAAATTAAAATAAAATAAAAATCCGTCGTCACATCACATATTCAATCAACAGGTATTACTTAACTTTCCCTGGTATTTTCTTGTATTACATGTATGCCTTTGCAAAATTCAGATTTAATGATTAGAATAATTAATAGAATCAAACTATGCATGACAATGGACAAATAACAATGGGCGGATGCATAACGAACAAAAAGAAACGCATAATAACTGATTTCCGTTATTGCCAATTTTTAGATAAATTCAGTCAGTATTCAAAGAGGATTAACAGAATATCGTAATTAACAAAAAAATAGAAACCATCAAATACAGGAAACACAAAGTCACAACAGGAGATGAGCTATAGAAGCAACCAAAACAATAGGCACAAAATAACGCAAATACGTAAATTGCAAAAAAACACAGCAAACTTGGTCAAAATGTAAAAGAAACGTGATTGTCGCCATACTGCGAATAATCTATTAGAAACAAAAATAAAAAGTAAAGAATTACTTGTTCACATGCACTCCGAACGCGTTGACACCGTTTCTTTGTAGTACGGAAAGCGCCAGACTTGTTTAAACAAAAGTGTTTTGGGTATATATGTAACACATATGATTTGTTACTATACCTACTATAAAGTGACCTGTAATTAGTCACACATGCAAATAACGCACGATAAAATTAAATTACAAAACAACAACATTGAGATTGCGCAGAGCATTTACGGCACATGACATAGCGACTTAAGAACCATTATTAATAATCAATAAAAAGTTGTGTTCAATTTGATGTACCTTTTGTCATAACAAGTAACGAACATCGTAAACTTAATTATAAATGACACTATATTATCGTCAATCCATGTATAGATGCCGCACAATTATTTTTAGTGTCAATTTTGCGTCTTAATAACTGTTTGCATCACCTTCAACGCATAAATGACACCTCATGTCAAATAAACAATCACTTATTTCATATTAAAGAACCACGTGATGAAATATGGCGGAGTTGGAACAGCTGATACCAGAACTGTCAATTTACCGGTTTTAGGTTAAGTATCTTCGCTAACTAAATTTTATTTAAAAAATGAGTTAAATTATAATACACAAAAATCCGTAATGTTTATTTATAGGTTATGTTTGTTCTGACAGTTCACAAAATTAATACTATAGCAAAATTACTCTTTATTTAAATTTTTAATTTTATCATGGCGGAGTTGAAACACCTGATCTCCGACTGTCATATTACCGGTTTTAGGTTAAGGTTCAGCAAAGTTGATGCAAATAGCTAAATTCTTCTTTATTTTCGTAACACTGTGATATTTAACGTGACATTGACCTGCTGGTGCACTTGTTTAACCGTTCCGCACCTGTTAGGTTCCGTTGGAGATCGAAGAGGGGCGATTTCCGGTTTTTACGACCATGACTTCCGCTCGCGTGGGCTGACCCTTAATTAAAGACGAAGCTGTTGCATGAATAATGCCGTTCAAACCTTGAAACTAAATTTATAAAGTAAGCCGAATCGATTAGAATTTTTTAGTTTGTGTTGATGCTTTGACCTTTTTGCTGGGAAACGATTTTGCGTAACGCAACCGCGAATATGGTCAGGTGTTAATGAAGAATTGTTTTGCTAATAAACTACTAATTGTTTTGTTTATTTTATTGGCTTCCTGGGCGGTGCCTGGTAATGAAAAAAACGTTGTAGTGTCATGGTAACGATGCATTGAAATTGTTTATTGTTTTCCCGAAATTTTGGGGTACACCAGGAATTTTGTATTGTTCGTTGGGAATTTAGGGACACTTGTTCGAAGTTTCGGGTAGACATAGTTTGAATAGTTAAGAAATAAATAATTAATACATGGCTAAATTTAAATAATTACAGGTTCCTGAAAGTCGCAGGAACTTGACCATAAATAAAATCAAATCATGGTTTATGATTACATATTCCTGATTTCATTATGATTTAGTTTGTTATGTAAGTATTTGTAAGCTATTAACAGATATTTTTTCATATTTACATAAATTTACATAAAAATTTTTAATATTCGAGTTTTTTTCCTTATTTTTTGTATATGGTTGATTTATTGTTAGTGGAGTGCAATAATTATACATACAATTAGGAAATTCTCAGAACACTCGGATTTTCAAGAACTCTATTGGATTGAATTTGATGTTCTCCAGCCGCAAAGAAGATCGTCACTTCCTGATGAATCTAAGATCAAATTGTGCAAAACCTTATATTCAAATCCTTAAATATATAATTCTGGTGAACATTTTTTATATACCTGCACCAAATACCTGAATATACATGAATTGGCTTTCAAATGCCCAAAATCATTCATATAAAAATATGATAAGTTGCTTTAAATTTAATTTTATAATCAGATATGAAATATGAATTTTTCATCTCAATTTAAATATTTCATCCTTTATTTTTATCGTTTGTTGTTATTTTATTCATTGATCTGATGTCAACATTAATATTATCAAAATAATATGAAAATTGCATTTGATAATTAATGTACTATCAGTAATTCTTTTGATATAGTAATTTTTCAATATAAAATTACGAAAATATTGCGAATCTACCATAAGAAGCAAAATTGTATATTTTTAACTTTCATATTTTGGCATTTTTATTTTCATTATACTTATTCGGTTTTGTTGCAGTAGCAGCATACTTTGTTTTAATTAAATGGCATATTTTTTCTATTAAATTTATCAGTTTCTTTTTTCTGTATAACTGGAAAACCTACATGCTTTTTCGAATAGAAATCGGAATGTGGTTTTAGTAGATTTCCTTTGCTATGTATTTTTTTTTTCATTAACATTTGTTTTGCGTGTTAAACAGGTTCCCAGATAAAAAACACTTATTTCACTCCATTATAGTCGATTATTTAATAATCACAGAAAATACCTATTATAAAAACAAAAATTATAGTTTTGACGTCAGATTATTAAAACCTAACGTGATAGTACTTTTTTGGGAACGGATTCGATTACAGCACGACGAAATAAATTTTAGAGGTCAAGCACCACAATTAAATAATAATCATCAAATTCATTTGTTAATGTATGCAGCTATATGGCAGTTATCGATACATTTGTAACTAATGTCAGTAAATTGTCAAACCTTGCATGTTTGCGTTTAACACTGCATGACTTGCATTTCCATAAATCACACGACCCTTAATAATGTAATAGCAAACATCATGCAGTCTTATTGTCAAATCGATTATATTACCTCTAGCAATCTAGACCCTAAATAATCCAACATTCGTGCCAAACTACAGTTGGCTACACTCTCTGCGTGCGTCACAAATGCTTCCTCAGGTGCCTACCTCCAGGTTGCAGGTGGGAAGTCCCTCAAGGCTCTATTCTCGGCCCTCTTTCCTTTTTAATTTATATTAATGATCGTACTGTTAATTCAGCTATCGGCTGTTTAAAACCAGTTATATTGCGCCATGGGCTAAAATGATTAAAACCGATCCAGATGTTGAAATATCAATAAATTGTATTAAATATTTTCATGTCAACTTCCTAGTTTGTACATGCTTGCAGAAATACCAATCAAATGGAATTCTGATTTCACATGTTCTAGAATAATTAGGTCGTATTCGTTCGAAATTGGTTTCTTGGTTACTACAATATAAATTTCCTAATTATCTATCGGATTATTGCATTTGTTACACGCTGTACGCGTATTCTTTATAAGTGAAATGAATTTCCTGAACAGCTGCCATACGTACACTTCTAACCAGCAATTGCATAACAGCAAATTTCACTTTACATCATGTTATTTGCACTTGTTATTGGCTTACAAGCACAGCACAGTAGAACCAACGGCAATAACCCACAAAAAAAAATTATCACCGTCAAACCAGTTTATACTCCGAAAAATGACAGATATAATAATCAAGAACAAAGGACGATCGCGTTTTTTATTGTTTTATTTCGCATGAGAATATTGGAATTGAGATTGAAGAGTCGTCGTTGGAGCAGAAAAGAACGAAATGGACCTCCGTCGCCGTCACGGCATACTGCTTTAAATCGGTTATTTATAATTTCCATGGACTGCTAGATATAATAATAGCGGGCAATTTGTGCAATTTTAGTTCGGTGGGTTTGCGACAAAAAGCTGCGTTTGCCGTAGACCGGGGCGCGACAATGTTATTAAACTTTAAACAAATAACGATCTGAGCCCAAGGACGCCTACGTACGTAGCGCCATCTAGCTCCACTCGTACCATAATCACTTTATTTTCTGTGTTTTTTTTTCTGTCTTGGCATATAATTGATTTACGTGAGACAGGTTTGTTCCGGTGATCTAACGTCCAATTTTGTTTAAACAGGTGAGGTGGGTATAAAAAATACACCATTGAAAATGTGTTGACTGTTTTCTCTAAATATCAGGTTTAGATTCAAAGAAGTTGTGTTTGGATTATATTATTATTGGATACCAAAGACGACAAAGGCACTTAACAAAAAAAATTATTGATGGTCCAAATCATATACAGAGTGAACTACTTTTTTTCGAGCACTGTAATATTAATTTTGTGGATTGCAATAAGATAATTTAACTCAATGCAATTTTTACTTTATCATACGCAGTATGCTAAAGTATTGTAATCATGCCGAAAAAAAAATTGAGATTTTAGCGGAAATAGGTCTTTTTGGGTCCCCTGAACATTTTTGACCAAGGTACAAAAAAATGTCTGTGTGTGTGTGTGTGTGTGTGTGTGCGTGCGTGCGTGCGTGTGTGTGTGTAAACGATTTTTGTGGCGATGATTCCGGAAAAACTACTAAAGGTATCGGGACGAAAGTTCATAATTAGAAGTTTCATGACCTAACTTAGAGCGGAAAAGCTTTTGGTTAAAAAGGGTCCAAAGGAACTGGTAGTTTATTCTAAGCCTTTTTCAAGGATTTTGAAAATGAGCCGCTATTTCTCTAATTTCGTCAAAATAGTTAAATAATAAATTAAAGTAGAGGAAATTCTGAATAATTTATGCCTATGTAATATTTTGGTAAAATTAATAGTTTAGCTTTTTAGGTTATTCTAAGCCTTTTTGAAGGATTTTGGAAATGAGCCGCCATTTCTGTAATTTCGACAAAATAGTTCATTAATAAATTAAAGTAGAGGAAATTTCGAATAATTTATGCCTATGAAATTTTTTGGTAAAATTAATAGTTTAGCTTCAAGAGCAAATTCTATTTGATCGAGATCGGTCGCATCTGCATTGATATGAAATTACATAGTAGCCAGGATTTTGACAAATATTTTTTTGTGTTGTCACATTCGAAAACATCTGATCTCATCCATCATCAGAGGTTGGAGAACCACTATGGAACGTTGCCGCTGTAGTGCGGCAAATTTTAAAATACAAATTTCAAATAAAGTAAGATCACCAATTTGATTATTTGTTGATAAGAAATATCAACCCGTCTTTATATCTAATTCCAAAAACGATACATTGAGAAAATTATAAATAAAGTATAGCGATGAGTGTAGTTTTATTTTAGTATTTTGGTAGGGATGTGTCATGAACAAATATAAATCTGTCAGAATTTTAATTACCGTTTTAAGGTGCGTTTTCATTAGTGATAATGGCAGTGGTAGCAGACGCCGTTATAGTATTTTCAATAGAAAATTGATAGTGACTCATGTTTATGCACATGCAAACTAATATGTGTCATTATCACGATATGTAAGAAACACTATAATTTCGGATTCTACCACCGCCATTAGCTACCATTAACTACCAATCGGAACGCACCTTTAAACTTTAAACTTTAACGTATTTCTTAAAAAGCAACACAATAAACGTTGATGTCGCTCCTGCCAAAAAATAGATAGCGCGACTCGCTCACATGCGACGGCGACACTCCGCCTTCGGTGACGCGCCGCATCACCGCTCGTCGCGCTATTCCGTACTTTCGGCATTTGTGACATAAATAACTATTATTCTAATGACGTAGTGTTGGTAGTGTCAAATGCTGATGCTTTGACAATACCTACTATTTATCTCAATAGAATAGATTCTCATGCAGCTAAACTATTAATTTTATATATTGTATGATAAAGTCATGTGCCTGGTCACATCAGATTTTTTTTATAGATTTTTGTTTTCGCACACATTATTGGTGCACAAGAACGCAACACTTCTCAACATTCGTCATTTTTTAGTTAAATGATTCAAAGAGTCAAAGACGAATTGATTCTGCATTGTGTCACTCTTCTGGATACTTAAAAAGGAGTATGTCAACACAATGGCGCAGTATTTAGAATTATGTTATTTTTGTTGATGAAGTGTGTGTCTTTTAATTGTTCATATAATAGTTTTGAATTTTGCGTTTTTGACGAGCTTTGACTTTATTAATTCTTATATTATTATTAATCTAGGTATTAACTGTTTGTTGAACTTTATCAAAATACGATATTTTATATATAGCACAGTGTATAGTGAAATTATTATTACGTTATCATCAGCAGTGTCAAAATGTGGCAAACTCGACAATACTATCAACACAATGAAATTATCTGTGAAATCCTGGTTAACCAGTTTTAATGCAGTACGAGCGATCTCTATGAAATAGAAATTGTTCATACAGCTATTCTATTACTTTTACCAAAAACTGTCATACTTACACATAAATTATTCAGAATTTCATCTACTTTAATTTATTATTTAATTATTTTGACAAAATTACAGAATAGCCGGCTCATTTGCGAAATCGTTGAAAAATGCTAAGAGTAAATATTCAGTTCTTTGAACACAAGGCTTGTCAGCTCTAAGTTTAGTGATAAAACTTCTAAATATGAAGTTTCGTCCCGATACCTTTAGTAGTTTCTCCGGAATCGTCGCCACAAAAACCGGGTACACACACACACGCAGACATTTTTTGTACCTTGGTCAAAAATGTTCAGGGGACCCAAAAGGACATATTTTCGATAAAATCTATGTTTTTTGGCACGATTACAAAACAAATATACAATAATAATCAAATTTAAAACTGATCTCCTGCAAAATGACGAATTTTGAGATATGTCACTTTTCTTGTGCACCAACGAGTCATATTCCATATTTCCGGTAGTTTTGAAGTTATTTCATCACAAAAAAGACGTGAAACGATAATTACTTAGCACAGTAATAATTACCAACATTGGTCCATATTGCTTTTATCCCAAAAGATATGACATGATTCAGCTCTGTGTTGCATAGATGACAGATCTTGCAAACTAAATGACCAATCACGTCACATTTTTTAAACAAATTAATTCAAAATGTCAAGAAATCTATTCTTTGCTCTTTTGGGCATATCTGGAAATTTTGGTACCAAGTGTGACAGTAATGAATAAATACTTCTTAAGAGTTTTTACTAGTTTTTAACGTTACAGTTTTCAGTTAAAGCTTCAAACATTTATTTCAGCATACTTACTACAATTAAACGAACAGAATCAAGAAAATTAAAGACCAATTTTTAGCATTATTTCCATCAAAGTGATGTGACAGAATTCTTGAAGTAGTGGAATATGAAAAGTATAAAGCAAACTCTTGTGGCAGCTCTTTGAAGAGCATGAAAAAACGTAAAAAACAAGATTTCCTGACATTTTGGGACCTTGTTGTTCAAATGTGTAACGATCTAGGGAAAAAATCTATCGAAATCACGTCTTTTAGGAAACAAAAATAAACATATTGTCCAGGATTTTCAAAATGCTGATCTAATTTGCTTGTATTGTTTCTTGTACTTATTCTACCTACCAATATTTATATTTGTGTATCAGTTGGAAAAAATAGAAATATGAGTTTCACAAAAACCTAACATATGAAGTTAATTCATTCGATGATTAGTTTATTATTACTCAGTATTTACAACATAATATACATTTTGATCTGCTTTTCTTATATAAATTCTCATATAAACGTGACTACTAAAGCAGTAACCAAACAGTCTTTTGGTAGTGAAATAACTTTGAAACCTGAAACTCTGGGTACTGTTCATGATCACTCAGTTCAGTTAAAAATACTTGGCTAGATAATATTTTTGAGACAGTTATTAGAATATCTTTCAAGCACCACATAAAGACGTATGTGTTATTTTACGTTCAGGAACACTAAATTCCCAAAAACTTACATGTTTACTAATTGATTTTTAAATAGTCATTCTAGGAATGTGTAGGTATAAGATACATTTAAACATGACACAAATGCTTGGATTAGTATTTTAAAATCTATAACTATAAACAAATTCTTTTAGCGAATGAGAATGTACAACATATCTACACTACATTTTATGGTACATTTCACGTTAACGTACATATTTTAAGCTAACCTTTAGCGTATGTACACTCCAGAATTGCTGTATTTCGCTATTTATTATTATTAATTTATATTGTATGAGTAGCAAGGAATCCAAGAACGCAGCAACTATAAATTTTGCACGTTATATTTTTGCGACGATCAAACGAATTTTTTGTGCATTTTAATGAGTATATCGTTAAAATAACTCTGTTGAGTTATTTACACGTGGTGTACATAACTTTAGTTTTTTTTTTTCAAACAATTAAATTAAAATAACCTTCTGAAACAGTTAAGATCACCAAACAGAGCCAAATATTCCAAAATATCACAACATAAAGAGCTCCATTCATGCAGTTTGGATTATAGCCAAAGGAACTCTTTACGATTGTGTTGAGAAAATGAAAATGCTACCTTTTAAAATTATTGTTCTCGAATGAAATAAGAACCCATTAAGTGTATACGAAGTTCAGATTGTCGTTGTTAAGGAATTTTAATTGATATTTTTGTCGTAAAAAGTGTTTTCCTGTAGCAAACCCAATCGAACGATTTTCTAATTAAACTTGTTTTCCTGGATTGCGTTGGTATCGCGACTGCGAACAATTTTCACAACATCAAAAATTCAATGTTCACATGTGACTTCTGCGTAATTATCGCGGTCATTGTTTTCTCCAGGCGATTACAACTACACTTGAACATTTACGACCAATAAAAGTCAATACTATTTACATGAACGTATTTACATATTGGCTGGAATTAATCAATTCAATTTGCGTCCGCTGAGGTCAAAAAATAATGTTAATGCCTATCGTCACCGTGTCACACAGTTTTGATCGCTTTTTACACAACATTACGCAGTTACAATTTTATATTTTAGTTTTGATTTGGATTTTGTTTGATAATAAAGCAGAATAACCAATTCTGTTGTACATTATTCATGAAAACCTCAAATTAATGGGACAATTTTGAAACAAAATAATGTTCAGTACAAACGATGAAACTAAAGTGAGAAAACAATTTTCTCACTGGTCGTGGATTTCTAATAATTTTAATGATGATTCAACAATAGATTAGGGTTCCTCAAAGACATTTTTCCAGGGAAATTTTATAAAAAACCCAAAATTGAGTTTTTCCTGTTTCCAATAATATGTATCTATCATTTGGGATCCAATATCTAAAACAAAAAACCTGATATTTTGCTAAACTTTAATGTTTAATAACTTTTGTAATGAATAATTGATTTAGATGACCTTTTTCAACATTTATTTCTTTTAGAACTTATTATACAGGGAGAATCAGCATGTTTTGGTGGTCTAAGTTTAAGACACCCTATGAAGTAATTAAGCAACTTGATCAGGTTCTCAAGTAATCTGTTACGTAAGAACATTATCAATTCCCAATATTTTGCTTTTTATTCATCCCAATATCTGTATATTTTAAAAGATGCAGTTTTAGATGAAAAGGAATTTTAGCTTAACAAATGTTCAAATATTAGGAGTAAAATAAAACTATTGTATATTAACTTTTATATGGAATTGTTGAGAACCTCGTCTTCGTATTTTGGAGTTATTAAAAAGTGATTAGTATCACTATAAAACTTTATGTTATAAATAAGAAATTATTAAAGCCATTCAAAATCTGGCAATTCTACTCGAAAAAGTGAAAAAAAGAGCGACTAAATCAAAATTTCAGAAATTGCGTTAATCGACTCTGTAATGAAAATCCTTAATAGTAAATTAATAACTAGCAAAAAATTTAAAGCGATAATTTTACTTGAAATATACTCAATTACCGAAAGATGATACTCAAAAACAAAACAAAAATACAGAAAACAAACTGCCAAAATCAAAAACTCCAAAAACACTTTTGTTTATCGAAACTACAATAAAATTCTTAATAGCGAATTATTAGACAATAAAAATTGGGCAAGATTAGTTGCAATTCAATAAATTATCTATCTCTTAATTACACTGGCCGAAAATTATGATCAATTGTAAATTTATAAATAATCAATTCGTCAGAGCCAATTAATAAAAATTAAAGCCGAAAATCAGATTATATGATAAGTTAATGGGTAAATGGTTTATAGTTTACAAAAACTGTTAGATTTTTATGTGGAAATTAGGGAATTACAACCTTTTTTAAACGATTTTTAAGGTTTAATAAACAAGAAAACTGTTCAAGTAGCATGTATATCATAGTCTTTTTGAGTCAATTTAATCAAATATTGATCTAGATCTACACACAAAATAAAGAAAGAAAGATATCAGTATATTTAAAACAAAAACATTCATAGATTATTCCGGAAATGTTTAGAAAGAAGCAAATCTTTTAAATGTTATTACATTGTTTGGGATATTCTTTCAATCTAAAGAAAATATAAAATATGGAGGTGTCTAGTAAAAACAACAAAAACTCTGATTTGGCAAAAATATTGTCCATTACAGGGCAATATAGACAACATTTCCAGTGGGATCTGAAGTTGCTTTTTGGGCAAGCTTCCAATCTTCACTGATAATATTCATCCTAGTTTAGTCACCGTACACGTTATTCTTTACGTGTCCTCATAAGAAACATTATCAAGGTGGCAAAATTTGTAGATGTTGGTGATATTGATTCAAAAAAATGGGACCTCATCGTCCAATTGATCTATTAGGACAGATGCCATAAGAATGTTCGTAAAACTCAAGTAAGTTTAAAACTTATGCCATATAATAACGATAAACCAAAAAAGTCCAAATTTAAACGTTGTTTTCCCTTTTTTACCATATATAGGTAACAGTGATCTGTATCAACAGCAATGATGAATAATCTGCTCTCCCATTGCCTCAATTTACCGGTTTCATGCTCTTTATTACCGTTTTATTTCGTTTTAAACAGCTGGCGCGCAGGCCATGTCCTCAAAAAATTGCCGGTATCAAATTCTGGTCGCCAGTTCCGGCGAGCAGTTCCAAATTTATCATATTACAGCACACGCGTCGGGAGTTTTGTAACTGCCGCTTAGCATAGGTAACCTCCGGACAACTAACACATTTGAGAATGAGGACAATCCTCTTCTCTTAACGATCAGCAGCATTCCTCGGCGTTCACCGTTCGCCTATGGTTTGACCACATCAATTTCTAATGCCTAAGCAGCGCTGCTCAACTTTAACATTTAAGGTTCTAATTGATTATATCTTTCTTATGCACAGGCGGTCAGATTTATTCGCTCCAAACAATGGACGTACGGCCAGTTGGGTTTGGTCGTTCCGGTACTCGACCGTAAATTCTAACATGTCCACACCAACCGCCTTGATACAAAAGCAAGAAAGAAGAAGGAATTGAAAAAAAGGTGCCCTGCGAATAGAAACGGAACGGCGATTTTTTAGCTACTACCAACAGCGTCTTTCTTCCATTTGCGCAATTAAGAACAGGTTTCTTCATTAATGCACACATTCATAACATAGCTCTATATAGTAGGGATACTTACAGCGAAGAACAGCCGTCTAGTTATCCATGAAGTAACAAAATTTCCACAACAATCACAGAGAACAACAGAATTCAACAGGTGTATTTTTCGAATGAAAAACGGAACAACTTGTTTCACTACGGACGTGCTTCGCAGCGGTTGAACTGTATAACATAACCTCACGGCGCGACGTACGGTGAACGACTGCCGGTCTCGGAGCGACGAACAAGTGAATAAACATCAAGGTAGCATTGAAATCGCGTCCACCACGGCCCGCTGCGTTTCTAGTGGCTAGGCGATCAAAAAACGAACGGAAACGGCGGAATACTCACGAAACCCGAACGTGTTTCCTCGTCGTCTACCGCGACTGTCGCTTTTTTTCTACCTCTAAAGACGTCGTCGGCGGCGCCTACCGTTTTATTTTTGTTTTGGATATTTCTTTGTTATTTTAGATGATCCAGGTTGTGACGTAACGCAGCTCTATTGTAAAAAAAATGCTCTATTGTAAAATTACCGTGTTTCCTATGTAAATGTACACGTATCGTGTAAAATTACTGTGATACTGCTGTAATTTTACAAAAAAGCACAACACAATCGCGGGTTGAAGCATTATAACTAAAAAATAAAAATTTTTGCTTTGCAGATTTCTTTTTTATATAGATATAACAGATTATAATGACTATTACATTAATGTGTTTTCCGTCGATCGCTTATTTATGTGTATGTTTACTGAATAGAAAAGCATTTATTAAAAAACTATTTCCGTCGATCGTTTATTTATGAGAATGTTTACCGAATAGGAAATCATTTATTAAAATGCACGATTTCTATTAATGCATGATTTGTTAGAGTCAATCAAACGACTTCATAATAGCCAATGGAACATACGTAAAATGCAGTGTAGAACTGTCAAGTGTCAAATGACATAAATGGTCATATAACCTTAAATGACATCGACGAATAAAATCTATGTATGTAGACGCCACCAGAAGAATACGATCAACGAAAAATGTGTGTAACCAATTCGTATATTAAACGGCGATTAATGATGTCTACAATTAATGCACTCGCTAATCGCTCGTGCGTTAAACAGCCTCGATCATTAATCGCTCTTTTTACTATACTTGTTGGTTAAATAACTGTTAAAAATTGGGGTCTATCATCGATATGTTTAAATTTGGTGACCTATGTAAGTACCAAAAATAGAATCAAAGCTTTTTTGTGATGTCGTTTGTTTCTGCTAACGAACATGTCGGTGGCGCCTATCGTTTTATTTTTATTTTGGTAATTTCTGTATAAATTTGAACGATCGAGGTCTTGTGGGAGACTTTTTTGACTGTAGTCCAAAAAGTTGATGATGATGTAGCGATATTAAATTAAGTGGAAGGTATGTTTTTCCTTTGATTTTTTATTAAAAATTTTAACGAAATATAGCGGATGGATATAACGAACGCTCAAGCAGTCAATCGTCAAACTACTGAACTATAAACTAGATGTGTATAATGAATAGAAAATATGTATATGTATATTCATGTACTTACAGAACAAAAATTAACGTGACCACTTTTCTCAAAAGAGACGTAAAGTCAAAGTTAACTTACCTATTTCCAAAACAATATATTCTTATAAAATAATACAATATATTGTCCTTCTTGATGTCAAAAGGAACGTACATTCCAAGATTATAACCATATTATACAGGTGCTCCATTAAGAAAATCAACATTATTAGGAAAAAACTGTTTTATAGATATTATGAATATGAATATGAAATATGAATATTATGATCACGCTGTATGCTAACTAGGTCCTATGACGACACACAATTTGTAATTTCTGCTTTCAGATTCAGATTGTTGTAGTTTTAACAAATTACGTATGTACTTAGAAATATGTGATATTTGCTTTGATATTTAGACTCAAACGTTAATAGATTATTTTTACTTTATCATACGGAGTACGATAAAGTATTGTAATCGTGCCGAAAAAAATTGAGATTTTAGCGGAAATAGGGTCTTTATGGTTCCCCTGATCATTTTTGACCAAGGTACAGAAAATGTATGTCTGTGTGTGTGCATATTCGAATGTGTGCGTGTATGTGTGTACCCGATTTTTGTGGTGACGATTCCGGAGAAACTACTAAAGGTGTCGGGACGAAAGTTCATATTTAGAAGTATTATGACCAAACTTAGAGCCGAAAAGCTTTTGGTTCAAAAGGGTCCAAAGGAACTGGATGTTTCCTCTAAGATTTTGCAAATGAGCTGCTATTTCTGTAATTTCGTCAAAATGGTTAAATAATAAATTATAGTAGAGGAAATTTTCTATAACTTATGTCTATGACATTTTTTGGTAAAATTAATAGTTTAGCTGTATGAGAAAATTCTTTTCGATCGAGATTGTGTCTGCATTAAAACTTAGTTAGCCAGGATTTGACAATTATTTACATTCTGATAGTAGATAGTGTCAAACGCTGGTTTTTTGACGATACGTACTGTCAATATAATCAAAATATCTGTCTAGTTCTAGTAGTTTTATTTTAATGCAGACATGACCGGTTTGTATCAAATACAATAATAATATATATGGTATGATAAAGTGATCAGGCCACATCAGATTTTTTTAGATTAAGCTAATAACTATGGTATGTAAATTTATTGTGGTAAAACAAAATACAACTGTTTCCTTATTTTTTTGATGTTATTAAATTGAAGTTATTTGCGATTTTGAGCCCTTTGAGACATTCATAAACAGATCATAGTACAGCTGTCAAAAACTTGAAATAGTTAATCTTAAAATTATTTGGAGGAAATCTTAAAGCTACCTTAATTTTTACAGTGTATTCAATATTAATTTGAATACATCATACCACCTTAGCTTTTTAAGAAACATACCAAAACCAAATGGCACTATTCAGCCATTTTGGAGCGACTGTACTCTCCCAGAATTGAAAAATCTATAATTAGTGTTTACGTTGCAAAAAAGAGCAACAATAGTTATCTGTTTCATTGTTATTTCCTTGTTTGACTGGAATCTTGTTTGACAGATAGGACAAGTTCCTAGTAGAACAAAGGAAACAAAATAAAAGCATAGACTAAAAAATAGTATGAATATATAAAAAAATGTCAATAGAAATCTAATTCTAGTTCATCATTCTGAAAGGTAAAGTAAAAAGTAGTCAAAAAAGTAAAGTAGTAAAGGTTAAATAACAAGTTTAAAATAGTATAGCGAATATTTCAGTAGTTAGTCATTTCTGTTGATCAATGTCGCAGAAAATCTTTTCCTGTTAAATCCGAGACGGCATTGTTGTGAATGATCTGTGCAAAACCGCATATTTTAAACATGCTTTCGAGCGAATTGTTGTGTATGGCCAATCCGTGAGAAAATGTATACCGATCGAGAAAAATAATTCCATTTAAATAATAATATTGATGTGTCTAGAAACACCCAGAAGAATTAAAATAGTACAGCGAATATTTCAGAAGCTAGTCACTCCTGTTGATAAATGTCCTTTGATCAAGACTGTGTTTTCCACTTAAATCGAAGACGGCATTGTTATGGATACAGTGACTCGAAACGAAGAGTGTATTTTAAACTTGTTGTGAGCAAAACGCGGTATTTTTCGAATCCGTGAGAAAATGTCTATGAAGAAAAATATTCCACTAAAATAATAATATTAATAAATATTGTTATTCACAAGTCACAAGGCTAAAGGAGTTATTTTAAAAGTGTTTAATCAAATTCTCGTGCTTGGCCAATTCGTGTGAAAATGTACATTATATCGACGTAAATATTTCGAGAAAATGTGTATGCGCACAAATAACTTTAGTCTGGAGGACAATAATAAACTTCTGCAAAATATTATTGTAATTGTTATGATTTATAAGATATTTTGTACTACCTTTTAAATTGTATTAAGTAAGAAAAGTTATACTTATTATTCGATTAAAATTATTAGTATTTCTGTGAAAAGAGCTTACTAAGCGTTAATTCAAAGAAATACGTGTTTCGTCACGTCCTAAAAACCTGGTTGATGATGATGTTTAACACGTCTGATATTCTGATACTAAAACTACAGGAGATTATTACTTTCAGTTGTACATACAAGAATTAAGTCGCACACTAGGCTAAAACTATTAAAATCATGAAGTGAGATTATCCATTTAATAATACATTTTCTTATTTCTAAACTTTCTTAAGTTTGAATGTTAAACATCTACTTTTATATTTAGTACATTTAGCACATCTGTTTTCTGGTACATCCAACCCAAAAATATTCGTACACGATTTTTAATAAACAAATACAAATACAAATACAAATACAAATACAGAATGCAGAAATTTGGAATAAATTAATTAAATGTTAAACTGTTAATTGTTTAAAAAATCCTTGAATACGTCAATTTTCAATTTTAAAAATATATACGAGTTTTTTACTTATGGCGTTTTCAAATTTCTTTTTTTTAAACTGTAATTTTTTTCCCCTTTTTATATAGGCCCTTGTCTTAATGGTAGCTAACAAATTTTATCGCCTTATATGACAAAATTTTCGAGTCGTAGAAACTTCAAAATAGCCTCAAAGTAACCCTTAAATTGAAATTAACAACAAAATTAGTTACTCAAATTTACCCTCAAGGTGTAGATTGACCACGGTCAGACATATATATGGTCAGTTTCCAAACCGACTGCAACACTATGGAGGTACATAGAATGTTTAGATGTATAGAGATGTGTAGAATGTATAGAAATGTCAAACTCTGAACAGTGATTTATACATTTACTACCAGAAATATCACATTTTGCCACGAGGAATTGCTTATATTAGGTCGTTTTATATTTTGACCTCAAATTTTTCGATTTCCTTGATGGACTTTATCCTTTATTTGTATAAAAAAACATTTATTTTTGTTTATTCTAAACCAGACGCGATAGACATATACATACATTTCTAAATACGTTGAATAGAGGTGATATGTTTCTAATACCTTTCCGACAGCATCATTTAAAAAAATCTTAGAACTTATTTTTAATAAGTGCTCAAATTAAAAATTTAAGTTTTTCCATTGATATTTGATTGTCATGTCTGCTTTTAACGTAACAGTTCACTAAATTGCTGCACTTGGTTTAAATGGGTGCAGTTGTATTTTTTTGCTGTTTTTGCCTGTAGTTTAAGCGCGTCGTAGTTGTTGCTTAATTGCGGTTTGAAATAACCTGAGCAACAAAAAATATAAAATAAAAAGAAAAATGTTCAATCAATGTCAATTGTAACAGCGTAAGTACAGCATAAAAATTGTTTTTATCGTAAAGAATAATTGTCTAGACGCGCAAAAACAATTTCAAAATAAAATTAATAACTGCTCATTTTTTATCTAGCCACGTGTGATAGTTAGAAAAATTAACTTGTCAGTTTTACAGTAATTATCTAATGGATACATAAGTATACAGTTTAAGGCTCCCGTCTCAATTCAAATAGCGAACTGTAGCAAACTTCTCTCCGAAGCTTCGAAATAAAAAGATCACCAGATGTAGATGGCGCTACTATAAACTTGTTTGTTTTTATTTCGTATTTATTACATTTGACGTATTGTATAACCTAAAGAAATTAATGTATTGCTTTCTACTTGTAAAAATATTCAAACTGGGCTGTGTTTGAGTTTTCTGGTCAATGATATAGTACTTTCACAATCAATGCTATTGTAAACATGGTTGCCAACTTATTACCAACACACACTACAATACTCCAGAGTGCAAGTTTAGAGAAGTTCAGGTCCCCGAGATAAATGCCCCCCCCCCAATTCCCAAACCATACGTAAAACAAAAAATCTTAGCCCAGCCCTAATGAATGAATATTAAAACACGCGGCCACAGCTCTATATTATCCCATGTCGGGGAAGTACTATTATGCTTAAATGTGAGACGGGTCGGTTTAGTGTGGAATACATTTTTGTTGGATGTTTACTAGGGTGTATCGAAAAAGCGTCTAAAATGTTTTCCCTATGAGCCCACATATACCACAAAAATTGGCTGAATTGAAAAATATTTAGGTCTCCCGCAGGAGGCCTAAAATTTATAATTTTCTTATAAAACTAGAATTTTTCTTTAATAAAAGATTGAGTGATTTTTCTTTTTCAAATAAACAAGGATTTACAATAAGGTGTGATACAAAAATATATTAGTCTAATGCAGCATTTAGATCGGCTGCAGTATATTTAGATTTTATAGAACTTTTAGAAAATGCACAATTTGGTACAAATTAAAGTTTATTTATCCTTAAATATTTTATTATGCGCGTCCATATGGGCATTGAAAAAGAAGAATAACTTAAACTTTCATAATATATATATATGAAAATATACGATTTTTTAAGGAACATTATAAACTTTAGGCCTCCTGCGGGAGACATAAATATTTTTATTTTTTTTTTGTGGTGTATGAACGTCCATAGTGACACATTTTCATCAATTTTTAATTTCGAAAAAACGTTTTTTTTCGATATACCCTATTGTGCAGATGTTCATTAAATTTATTACATTTATATTTAAATAATGCTGCTAAACATATTTCCGAAGTGACACAATTTTTTGACAATTTGGAAATAATACATACTTCTTTTGGCAATAGCATAAAACGCTGGGCAATGTTGAAGAACGATTCATGTGAAACATATCTTATTACTCTTAAAAAAGTATGCCCCACTAGATGGTCCTCAAGAAATGACGGTTTATTCGCTATAAGAAAAATTATCAAATAGTAATAAAAGCTTTATATCAACTAAATTTAATTTCAAATAAAAAAGACTAACGTGGTGAATGTCAAAATATAATAAATATGTTAGCGAGGTACGATTTTATAGTTCTTGTCACTTTTTTCTCAGCTATTTGAAATCATCAACCCTGTTTCTAAATCACAACAGCATCAAAATAATGACGCAAGTATTTTGCTAAATAATCTTTTGGACAAGCTGGTAGAAATAAGAACTCAAAATTCTTTCAACGGACTGCTTAATGATTCGACACAGCTAGCGAGAGAGTGGGATATAACACCTACTTTCAAAAATAAGAGACGAAAGATAACAAAGCGCTTTTTTGATGAGTTATCAGAAGATGAGAGAATTTCAGACCCGGAATCTTACTTCAGAGTCAATGTGTATTATCGCTGTCTATAGTAATAATATTAGTTCTCAAACTAAAAAAAGACTTCAGACTTTTTGTGAATTGAGTAATATATTAGAAATTTTACAACCGGATAAACTGCTTTCCTTTTCAGACCAAGTAATAAAAAAGGAAGCAGCAAAGCTGGCTAGTAAATACAGTAAGGACTTGCTTTAAAAACTTGAAATCAGAAATTCTGAAAATTCACACCATTAAGGAACTTGCAGAGTTATTATTAATACATTTCAATACTCTTGCCCCCTGTTTTCCAGAGGTTATAACAGTATCCTTATTGATTTTGACCCTTCCGGTTAACAACAAGAAGCTTTTCTAAATTAAAAATTATTAAAAATTATCTCAGAACTTCTATGAGTCAAGAGGGCTATCGAATGTATCACTACAGTTCAAAGAAAACGATGAACTTAAAAAACTAAAGTAGAATATTTTTTTAGATATAAGTTTTTTAATATATATTGTTGTTTTTGTTGTTTTCATATATATTTTGTTTATGTGCGTGTTTTTGTTTATTTTCCGATAAACGGCCCAAAAAAATATTGATACAGGGCCCACTCAGGCCTAGCTATGCCTCTGCTCTTATAGTTAATATTTAATTATATTTTATAATGTATTACTGCAGACAATAATCAGATGCAACTGTCATCGGAAACCATTTCTATATTTGTAGTCCACAACAAAATTTGCATAAATAATATTCATAAATATTGAAATTCCTTTCCGAGTTGCATGAGGACCTTCAGAATCGAATGGTAGCAAGTATTTCGCAATTGGCCCAATAATTATGACGTGGGTTGTTTTCGCGTTTTCAAGGTCGGAGATGGGAGCCTTAAGGTAAAAAAATAACTAAATACATAATTTTTAAATCCATGAACCAGTATCCAAAAATACTTAATCAATTAACCAATGCAGGACTATAGTTTGCGTATATTCTGTTGGAGCCTACCGCTTCTTATAATTTATATGGTATTGGCTGCCATTATCAATACAATTAACTCTCATATACGTGATTAAATTCCTCATTATTATGGCAATGTACTATTACGTATTAAGTACTCCATTATTTACATCGCACATCACGTGATAAGAATTAACAATAATCATCAATGTATTGTACAAGCATGAGTATTTGGTATTTGGTAAACTTCGAATATTTCTCAAGGCCGCAATACCTCTATTTCACACTCACACGCACATACGCCTACGGAGATTCAACAGTGTTTTGTTTGGATTGATTGGATTTTGTTTTGATATTCCACCTACTGTGATTCCGAACGAGGTATCGTAGGCAATTGTTCCTGTTGTTGTTGTATACTTCGCGGTTAGTTACAGTTGTAGAATTACAGTGGCGTACGTGTACCTACTCAATTCAGGAATAATTAACATTATTAATACATTAATTTGCTGATTGTATAAATAAAAAGATGAAATCATATGCTGTGTATAAGAATTAATTTTTGGGAGGAAAATACGAAAGATTTTGCCAAGGTCATTGGAATTTGACTGGTTGTTTACGACGAAACACTAATTTTACGTTTATTGTTTTCGGGTTTTTGTTTATAATTAATATCTTTTACTAAAAATACTTTTATTTGTTTCCATTTTTATGGCGTCTGTTCTTTTAATTTATTGTATTCATTGACGCACATCGGTTCACTCAATTAAAAATTTAATAAGCAATAAATAGTATCTATGTTATCTGACGAGCACATAATTAAGGATTTAAATCCAGTAAAAACGTTTATCGCCCTTGATTGAATACTAGAAAATTTATGTTTTTGAGTTGATAGGGGTAAAAAGGCGTTCTTAGAAAGACTTTTGCTATTGTCCAATATTTCGCCAATGATGTAGTTGGTTTATCTTCCTTGGCTTCCACGTGTGCTCGTGTTAATTAAGTGTAAAAATTTTTGTCCCTGAGAAAGTCAACAATAATTGGAAAAATATTGAACAATAAAAAGGTCTAGTTAAGAATACCTTATTTTTAGCCTTACCAACACAAAAACACAATTTCTCCATAATTCAGGATATAGATCGCGAGTTAATACACCAGCCGTAGGCGAGTGTATAAATATGCGAGCGATTATATCCGTTATGTGCGAGTCAAATACGACGTGTTATCTTTGACACTAAGAATACCATTTTATGTTATTTATTAACAGTCGCAAAACCAATTTACAAACAGTGCTATTGTGACAAACCAGATAAAGTTTCATTGGTATTTATAACGGAGTTATCATAGCAACATATCTGATCCATCCCAAAAGTACAGCTTGTAAACTGGTTTTGCGACTACCCGCACGAAATAATATAAAATATTTTTATTAAATGTATTTGTGTGTGGTGGCAATGCGAACTGGCAATTAACTGTCAACCACGTACGTGGCTTTTTTTAACTCAATGTAAGAACAGCGTACGATTTGAACAATATTTGTTTGTTTATAATAAAGCATTTTAATAATACTTGCTGTATGATTATTTTTGGGTTCTAAATTCATATTGGCGGATTCAACATGATCACCAAACGTGTATAAATGTTTTATTTACATGAAACTTATTTCCCTTAATGGTAGATTTCTAATTACAAAATACTGAAAAATTCTTAAACTTATTTATTGTGACAATCGGATGTCAGTTTGTAAAATTCAAAATAGCTGATCTAATATGGCGGAAAAAATGGAAAATATGTTTCGATTTGCATGAAACGTATTTCCCGAAATATTTGAAAATTAGTAATTCCATGGTAATTCCTAATATCTATTCCTAATATATATATAGATTTTCAAAGTAAATTCAAAATGGAAAAAGATAATTTAAAAATTAAAAATGGCAGACCCATCGGGATGACCATTGGGATGAATGTAAGATGACCATTTGATTCCGATGAATCTAGATAAGGCTTATATGTTATCTAGCTTTCGTGTTATAGTTTTATTTGGTGTAAATGTCACAAAAATAGAATAGGTGGTTGTTTCGTTAATTTACTGGAAGCCGACAACATTTTTAGCACTATTGTGTACCAGAAAGTTTGGCGCATGATGGGTATGGTTTTGATAGAGACTTATAAACTCCTGCACCACGTCACACTTTTGTAAATGGGATCAAAAAGTCAAAGGCACCTATTTTAGTACTTGTTTCTGCTCTGCGCACAAAAATATGTGTAGGGCAGAAATTTTACCATGACGCGTAGTAATTTTGGTTCTACGTTTGAGGACAATGAAATAATACCACTTCACAGAGTTGTTACTATTTTTTTGTCTTCTCAGCTTTGAGTATAAGTTACCAATTTTTATTTTTTGATCCTGTGTAAGACAGTACAAAAAACCAACATATATAGATAAACTTACTCAATGTTCAAACTTACAGTTATAATTTCAATTTGCTAACTGAATTATCTAAGTAGGATGAAATGAAATCCTGAAACCTTAACGTCAAAGCTGTGAGCTAAACGCTAGTTACAAGTCAATAATAGTAATCACTGAAACGAAATGTGTAGTACTTAATCATTAGTGTATCAAATTGTATTATTTTCCAAATTTTATTGTCGTCGTATATTTATTCTTGTTCAATTGCTTAAAGTTGTTGCCGAACGCCACTGGTCAACTGATGGAGGACATAGGATATCGATACCGATTGTGTGGCTTATTTGTCGTCCTCCATGTATGTGTGAATCATGTGTTACGTAGCGACATAGCCTACTAGAACCGTGTTTCAATTACGAAATTCCATCGGCTGCATGGGCCAGTTAATTAATTGTGTTAAGTCACCGGGCCACATAGCGATGGCTTCTATTGTCGCTGTTATCTATGCAAAGCATTGCTCGGTCGTACTGAGTAACAACGGATGAAATTTGACCTGGAATGTTTGCATGTGTGCAAACAAACGCAGCTAATACATCGTTAGCATCGTTACCAACCGTTCGACGACAATGTTTGTTACAAATATTTCTAAATTGACAATTTATTGACAGCTTTCCTTTTTTTAGAAATTCTCATACTAACTTTTGTGTTACCCATGTCTAATATGTATGTTAGACAGTTAAAAACCCGACAGTAAGGTGAATATGTTATGAATTATTGATACTTATAAATTGTATTATACTTTGCACTTGTAGTAGTAGAGTAATTTTCACATTTATAACTTAAATTTGCATTTATTTCTTACGAAAGATGGTAGATGAAGGAGCATTTTTGTATTTCGAAACTGATAAAACTATTGACATAGATTTTTGCGATGTTGATGCAATTTTTGTTCCCTCTATAACCTGCTGTATTGTGAAATCCTACTTTAAACGAACGATTGATTAACCTGTTGTTTGATCTAAGCATTAAAAAGTAAGGAATTTGTATTTCTATATGTTTTAGTATACCTTATATATGCATATGTGATGCGATAAAAGTGGTATTACGTCAAACTTGCGTCAAACTTTATTAGCTTGCGTTTTCATGAATCTTTGACCACATTTGATTGTATCTTTTATTTTATTAATTGTAATGTGTTGAAAATAACAAACCGGGTTATCTATGATTAGAGGATTGATACACAAAAAATAAATGTTGTTGGATAATTTTGAAGTTTGTATGACGGAAGTGACGTTATCTCAAATCTTTACCTTGTTCGTTTTCTTTTCTTCGATATTTTCACGGAGTAAATGGGATAATTTACTTAGTAAATGGGTTTTTTTCACTATACAGAGTGGTAATCCTTGGCAATTTTCCGATTAGGCGATTGGTAATGTTTGTTTATATAAAACTATATGGAAACGGTTAAACAAGGGAAAACTTTCGCATTTTCATAATGATCAATTTACTAACCCACATTTTATATAAGAGAAAAGTGTCATAGAAAAGACATCTATGAAAAGAAGAATTTTTATTATTATATTTTTTTTTCAATACCTACTCGTTATGTTTCTACAAAGACTTTGCAAACAATTACGATTAGATTATCATTACTCCTAAAACCTTAACATTTTAATATTTAAGCCTTGTGTTGATAGCTTCAAAACTAAAAAAAATAGATGAAAGAAAGTTTGTTTCAACTAATTAAGTAATTAACATACAAATGCCCAACAAATGTGGGTACACAAATGGTAACACAATTTGAAGAGTAAACATTAAAATTGATTTTCTCGATCTGTGATTTTGCCAACATATTTTTTTAGCATTCAAATAAATTATATCCGTCAGTTTTTTTAAATAAAAATCAAAACACAATTACTTTTTAAATATTCCTCTCACTCTTAGGAGTAATAAGCAGTCAAGAAAATGCCCAAAGCTTTGTAAAAGAACTAATAAAATGTTATGATTATTTGACATATAATGAACTATAAGTATATTTATTAAAGTTGAAATAAGAAACGTCGTAGCCGCTGTGATTTTGGCAATATTTGTGACTTTATTTCTTACGAAAGTGCACTTTCTACTGACAAAACCCACATTTCTTAGAGTCAATTCTTACGAAGGAAAATTTTTCAAGAAAATCACTGAAGTCAGAAAGATAGTAAATTTTGAATAAAATTATACCATTCTATTTGACTTCGGGTTCACATTAATCGGATAATTAACAATAATGGTATGACTTGTTTTGTTCTTCATACAGGCTATATATAATATTCTGATTGTAGCTTAAAAAATATGTGAGGCGGGACATATTATAGCAAACGTAATAACTTTATTTGTTGACACATCGAGGGGATCTCCGGCATTGTGTATAATATTATCATAGTTATAATGAGGTTAAGATAACATTGCGGTTTATTTATACACATATCTATAACTTATAACATAAGTATAACATAAATAATGCGCAGATTGCAATACAATATATTTATACCATTTTTTAGTTTGAAAATAATTTTAAGAAACTGTAAAATGTCAGAATTGTATTATAAACTGCATGCTCTTGAATTTTAACCCACATCATGCCTGTCAAATAATACCGGGTGATTCATTTTCGAGCCTCACCATGGGGATCTTGCATGTTTAAATTTGGCAATGTTTCGTATTTTTGTGTTGATCAATTATATGAAAAGAAAAGTAAACTATCATTTTTTATTTTGAAGATATCCGCAAAAAACTGAAATGTTAAGACATCGTTTTTAATTTTTTATTCAAAAGCAAGAGTAGCAAGACATTTGAAACAAAAACATTCTACAGCCACTTTTTAACAAGGAATGCAGTGTTTTTTTTTTTAATTTGAAATAACATCAAAGATGGCGGCGTAACCATGGCCAACTTTTGTTTTTCTTATGGGCGCCATGTTGAATTTTTGCATTTTCCGATAGTCGTGCCTTTTCTCATTTCCGCAATGTATGTTGGAATTACTTTTTAAAACATTGGTGAAATAATAAAAAAAGCCTTTGTTCTTTTTCTCATGGAGCTCATGGAGCTTGGTTACAGACCGCTGGACTGACCAAGGGTGCTTTGGATTAACAACATTCAGATTGTAAAAGAAACAAATTTATACAACAAAAAGCTTATTTTTATTGTGAGGTGGTTCTCCATCTTGCTGCCACCACATTATTCATATTATCCACATTATTCTCCTTTAGTCAAACTCAACATCGTCAAAATAGTCTGCCACTTCAGTGCAAAGAAGATTTTAAAATCGTTCTCCATTCAAGTTTTCCTGGAACAGGAATGGCCCAGTTAAAGGGTTGAGGGTTATAAGAATTGCGGGGTTTACTAAACGATCCATGCTACGCTAAATTTCTGGCCAATCTTAGGAATATTGTACGATGGGGCATTTCTACGAGAACAATAATAACCCCTTATCTTATAACGGTTTTCGTTATTGGTGAACGGCATTTTACATCCACAATCACCCACAATTAAGGCTAATTTGGCTAAACGGCAAACCCAACGCTGCGCGCGCGGCTTGATCCAAGCGCATTTTGTTGACGTTGCTTGGCAACGAGTTCGGCGGACTGTAAACAAGCTCCAGTTGGGTACCTACACTGCGTTTCTTCTTAAAAAGTAGCTCTAGAATGTTTTTGTTTCAAATGTGTAGCTACTCTTGGTTTTGAATAAAAAATTAAAAACGATATCTTAACATTTCAGTTTTTTGCGGATATCTTCAAAATGAAAAATAATAACTAAACTTTCTTTTCAGATAATTGGCCAACACAAAAATATTAAACTGCCAAATTTAAACATAGGCTCTATATCCACTAATAAACGAGATCCCCATGGTGAGCCTCGAAATTGAATCACCCGGTATATACAATTACAAATTCGCTATTCGAGAATCTAGTATTTAAGCAATTATTCAAAGTGTTTAATGTAAGTCATAATTGTAAAAATCATTTTTTTAAAAGAAAAAAGTAATTGGTAGTTTATAATCGATAAAATTATTCAATTAACCAATATTCGTAATTGATACCTATTATTCTACTCGAATAATCAATAACATAATTAAATACGATATAGGAAATTCAATACCAGTTTTATTTTATCTTTTACTCCGCATTAAATCACAATAAACTAACCTGTCAATCTTCTTTTGTCGAATTACGAATTATACGTAATGAGCTGTCAAAAATAATAACCCAGAAGTAGGAAGTAATTGTGACCCTAGTAAAATGTGATTGCAGCCGTTGGAAATATTTAATGATGACAAGTTTACATCCTCTATCTCTACACGGCTGTTTTATTTCCAGTCAAGGTAAAGGTCAATGTTAACAATGTGGAAGCATTACGTAAATAAAAAATCATTGTCTCGCCGACAATGGATTGTTACCAGACGAATTGCCGATATGATATTACAGTAATACCAAATAATTTCCTAAAATGATCGAGTCAATAATATTTCCGTTGTTTACGCGTCTGGGCTGTAAAAACATCGAATGCACGTTAGATAATAATGTCAAAGGTAATGGCAGGTATTAGTAAAGTAAATAACATTACATATATTATGTTTTAATTTATTTATATCATAAATATCAATTATGTACTAATCAATGCTTAAACAATTTATTGATGTTTTCTTGGCTCAAAAAGATCGTTTGGAATTAATTTTGCTTCATATAATATTCGACCTAACTCATTCTAAAATAGTTACATATATACGCAAAGATTACATAACAAAACCGGATTGAAGTTTTAACGTATTAAAATTTTTATTAGGTGCACAAGTTATCCTTGATCTTGGAATCCAATGAAAATCCACTATACTTTTATAAGAAAAATAATATTTATTATCTGTTACTTGCTGAATGGTACTGCAATTATCTTCGTATTTTATCGTAAAGATTTATCAAAATAAAAACAATCCAATATATCGCAGTTTAAAATTAAAACGGTTTTATTAAAAATAACTGGATATGTATGAGTATTTTGCTTTTTAATTCATGCTAATACCTGAATTTGTGTAGAATTTACACAGTGTCTAGCAATATTTACTACCAGAACTACCAGAAATACTGACAATTTTCAATTTCAACAAGGTGGGCCTTAAACACTTTAAAAGTATGTAGCAAGTACACGTAAAGTATTGCTTAATAAAATTGAATTTTTTACACGTCAGTTTATCTGTTAATTTCCGGTGATTATCATAAATTTAAATTAAATTTAATCAATAAAAAAATATATTTTATTAGTCTCATTTAAGTAACATTTACTACAACATTGAACAGCATTTCAACTGCAGTTTACTTGAAATTATGTATCTTCCAAACATCAAATTTGATCAGTTACTGGAATAAACATAAAAATGCTGGCAATTCAATAGCTTTGCTACAAAGTGCTGGAGACCTAGTATGTTACTGAGTCATTTTACTATGTTAGAAACTTTGAACTATCAAAAATATGGATACTTTTATATGCCAAGATTTACCATTTTCTTGTTATGGTGTCTGTTACGGTCCATTTCGCCTATTTTTGTATTATTTGAAAATCCGTAATTTCAGCACAACTCGGTAACCACTAGAGACAGAGACTTTTTCTATGTAAATTTGTAATCAGCGCACCCATTTTAGTAACATAGCAAATCTTTCAGGTTGATCCGGGTCCTAGTTTTAGAATAGGAGTGCCAGTTCAAAATTATAGTTTAAAATACCTGATTTCTTACAAAATTTTTAGCCAGTCGGCAAAATCCCAACTACCTTCAATCAAATTAAGGTTATGGTTCTTGGTACAATTTTTGACGCTGATTACGCCGGTATAACTTGATTTCACTTACTTGGAACGGTTCGGCAGTTATTACGTTCCCAATTATCAAAAATGATGCTAAAAACACCAATTTTGTTATGCTAGAAACTTTGAACGCAAACTGTGTCCGACCCAATCGACCGATGTTGACGGTTCAAACGGTATCGGATAGGAAATTGGCCGAGGAACTCATTTCTGAAAGCTGCGTTGCTCTAAGGTGCGCGGTTCGCGAGGAAAACGCGATAAACCGTGGAAATTATTGTTTCCCACTTTCTGGCAAAACCGTAGACGCTACGGGAAAACCGACCACACCGTTGAATTCAGCACATTCCAATGCATAAGCATGACTACATTAGAACGCTCTATCTCTCAAAAAGTTATAGTTGATTTTTCGGTCTAGATTTAGCACTTTTAGATAGAAAAAAATTGAACATTGCAACGGTTGGTGATAGAAAGGTTTACCCACTACCAAATGATAGCTCTCGTTGAGTCTATTAAAAATATGTATACTTTTATATGCCTAAGATTTATCATTTTCAAGTTATGCGGTCCATTTCGCTTATTTTTGTATTATTTGAAAAGCCGTAATTTCAGTACAACTCGGTAACCAGTAGAGACAGAGACTTTTCCTATGTAAATTTGTAATCAGCGCACCCATTTTAGTAAGATAGCAAACGTTTCATGTTGTTCCGGGTCCTAGTTTTAGAGATAGGAGTGCCAGTTCAAAATTATAGTTTAAAATACGTGATTTCTTACAAAATTTTAGCCAGTCGGCAAAAACCCAACTACCTTCAATCAAATTCAGGTTATGGTTCTTGCTACAATTTTTGACGCTCATTACGCCGGTATAATTTTTTTTATTTACTTGGAACGGTTCGGCAGTTATTACGTTCCCAATTATCGAAAATGATGCTAAAAACACCCATTTTGCTATGTTATAACTTTGAACGCAGACTGTGTCCGATTCAATCGACCGATGTTGACGGTTCAAACGCTATCGGATAGGAAATTGGCCGAGGAACTCATTTCTGAAAGCTGCGTTGCTCTAAGGTGCGCGGTTCGCGAGGAAAACGCGATAAACCGCGGAACTTATTGTTTCCCACTTTCTGGCAAAACCGTAGACGCTACGGGAAAACCGACCACACCGTTGAATTCAGCACATCCCAATGCATAAGCATGACTACATTAGAACGCTCTATCTCACAAAAAGTTATAATTGTTTTTTCGGTCTAAATTTAGCACTTTTAGATAGAAAAAAATTGAACATTGCAAGGGTTGGTGATAGAAAGGTTTACCCACTACCAAATGATAGCTCTCGTTGAGTCTATCAAAAAAATGTATACTTCTATATGCCTAAGATTTACCATTTTCATGTTATGTGGTCCATTTCGCTTATTTTTGTATTATTTGAAAAGCCGTAATTTCAGTACAACTCGGTAACCAGTAGAGACAGAGACTTTTCCTATGTAAATTTGTAATCAGCGCACCCATTTTAGTAAGATAGCAAACGTTTCATGTTGTTCCGGGTCCTAGTTTTAGAGATAGGAGTGCCAGTTCAAAATTATAGTTTAAAATACGTGATTTCTTACAAAATTTTAGCCAGTCGGCAAAAACCCAACTACCTTCAATCAAATTAAGGTTATGGTTCTTGCTACAATTTTTGACGCTCATTACGCCGGTATAATTTTCTTTTACTTACTTGGAACGGTTCGGCAGTTATTACGTTCCCAATTATCGAAAATGATGCTAAAAACACCCATTTTGCTATGTTATAAATTTGAACGCAGACTGTGTCCGATCCAATCGACCGATGTTGACGGTTCAAACGCTATCGGATAGGAAATTGGCCGAGGAACTCCTATCTGAAAGCTGCGTTGCTCTAAGGTGCGCGGTTCGCGAGGAAAACGCGATAAACCGCGGAAATTATTGTTTCCCACTTTCTGGCAAAACCGTAGACGCTACGGGAAAACCGACCACACCGTTGAATTCAGCACATCCCAATGCATAAGCATGACTACATTAGAACGCTCTATCTCTCAAAAAGTTATAATTGTTTTTTCGGTCTAAATTTAGCACTTTTAGATAGAAAAAAATTGAACATTGCAACGGTTGGTGATAGAAAGGTTTACCCACTACCAAATGATAGCTCTCGTTGAGTCTATCAAAAAAATGTATACTTCTATATGCCTAAGATTTACCGTTTTCATGTTATGTGGTCCATTTCGCTTATTTTTGTATTATTTGAAAAGCCGTAATTTCAGTACAACTCGGTAACCAGTAGAGACAGAGACTTTTCCTATGTAAATTTGTAATCAGCGCACCCATTTTAGTAAGATAGCAAACGTTTCATGTTGTTCCGGGTCCTAGTTTTAGAGATAGGAGTGCCAGTTCAAAATTATAGTTTAAAATACGTGATTTCTTACAAAATTTTAGCCAGTCGGCAAACACCCAACTACCTTCAATCAAATTAAGGTTATGGTTCTTGGTACAATTTTTGACGCTGATTACGCCGGTATAATTTTTTTTTACTTACTTGGAACGGTTCGGCAGTTATTACGTTCCCAATTATCGAAAATGATGCTAAAAACACCCATTTTGCTATGTTATAACTTTGAACGCAGGCTGTGTCCGATCCAATCGACCGATGTTGACGGTTCAAACGCTATCGGATAGGAAATTGGCCGAGGAACTCATTTCTGAAAGCTGCGTTGCTCTAAGGTGCGCGGTTCGCGAGGAAAACGCGATAAACCGCGGAACTTATTGTTTCCCACTTTCTGGCAAAACCGTAGACGCTACGGGAAAACCGACCACACCGTTAAATTCAGCACATCCCAATGCATAAGCATGACTACATTAGAACGCTCCATCTCTCAAAAAGTTATAATTGTTTTTTCGGTCTAAATTTAGCACTTTTAGATAGAAAAAAATTGAACATTGCAACGGTTGGTGATAGAAAGGTTTACCCACTACCAAATGATAGCTCTCGTTGAGTCTATCAAAAAAATGTATACTTCTATATGCCTAAGATTTACCATTTTCATGTTATGTGGTCCATTTCGCTTATTTTTGTATTATTTGAAAAGCCGTAATTTCAGTACAACTCGGTAACCAGTAGAGACAGAGACTTTTCCTATGTAAATTTGTAATCAGCGCACCCATTTTAGTAAGATAGCAAACGTTTCATGTTGTTCCGGGTCCTAGTTTTAGAGATAGGAGTGCCAGTTCAAAATTATAGTTTAAAATACGTGATTTCTTACAAAATTTTAGCCAGTCGGCAAAAACCCAACTACCTTCAATCAAATTAAGGTTATGGTTCTTGGTACAATTTTTGACGCTGATTACGCCGGTATAATTTTTTTTTACTTACTTGGAACGGTTCGGCAGTTATTACGTTCCCAATTATCGAAAATGATGCTAAAAACACCCATTTTGCTATGTTATAACTTTGAACGCAGGCTGTGTCCGATCCAATCGACCGATGTTGACGGTTCAAACGCTATCGGATAGGAAATTGGCCGAGGAACTCATTTCTGAAAGCTGCGTTGCTCTAAGGTGCGCGGTTCGCGAGAAAAACGCGATAAACCGCGGAACTTATTGTTTCCCACTTTCTGGTAAAACCGTATACGCTACGGGAAAACCGACCACACCATTGAATTCAGCACATCCCAATGCATAAGCATAGTTGGAATTCACTCAGTTGTAGAGAGAGAATATTTAAAATCAAAAATACAGGCACAAAATGGACAAAATTGATAATTGTATAACGGTGTCAATCGAGCATCCCATAAAAAGTCATAATAACAAATTGGTAGGAAATAAAAAGGCGACAAAATTATTATTCACTTTAAACAGAAAAAATTGACAAATTTTAAACTTATGCGATGAGGATCATCGACGATGAAATACAATATTGTTATTATTACTATTATACTTGATCACTTCAAAGGCGATTTATATGTCAACTAAAATTAATAATAATGGTTCCTATATGTATAAGCTGCATTTTATATCAGGGTAGAGTGTCTAGAGGGCATACAGATAATACAGACTATAGTAAACCAATCTTTGAAGGAACTCACGTGCGGAAACGTATTGTTTGAACGCTGGAGAGTGTCTAAAGATGGTATCAATTTTTGAAACCAGCACTCGAAAAATAGTGAAATATGTGTCATACGATGGTTCTTTTAACACCAAATAAGTTTTGTCTGAACTTTTTAATTATTTACCGTATTTGAAAGGCGTTAATGGGAACCGAAGCTTTTGTAATTTTTTTGTACCAATCTTAGAATGGAACAAATTCAGACACTGTCTTAAATTCCGATATATTTCTCTGTAGTTGGATAAAATAAGAAATCTACAACATTGAACTTTATTTTAGGACATCCGGTTTGTTGATTTGACATTACACTTATCAACCCACAATCGCTTCTCATTCTCCCAATATTCTAACGGTAAGAATATAACCTAAAAGTTTGATTGATCTTGATAGTTTAGTGTTATGCTAAACGTAGATTTTCTTTTCTTATAAGGTAACTGCTATTTACTTCTTTTTACATCGCTACAGGATAACAGTAATTAAGAAAATTCTAATAACATCTATTTAGGATGATTAAAAATGCTTTATATTTTTATAATAATAAGGTGTACTACTCTTTTAACCACTATTATGTACAAATGTACATAGTTAGAAGTAATACATATGGCTGTATTGCTGTCTTTACACAAGAAAATAACATATTTTACACCGTTTGATCTATTACAATGAATTTTACGCATTTTGTCCAAATTCCGACACGAATGTCGGAATTATGGACATCAATAATCCCTAATTATTACACTAGCAGAGGAGAGTAGCGATTATGGCGTTAAAACACCACCTTTGGAGATAACACTTGAACTCATGCCGTCTCCATTAATAAAATCATTATTCTGGCCTGAAACTGAAAAGTAAAAAGAAACTGTTGTGCTGTAACATTATCATCTAATGCTTGGAGAGAATATTTTTTAATAAAAACGAGGAAACCACAAAAGAAAATCATTATACAGAAATAATAAAGGAAGCGGTAAATGAACAGAATAAAAATCTGCGCCAAGAAAAACACTAATAATTCCAGATGTAAGAAACATTGAAATACAGATGAGGGAGAGAGAGCAGACTGAAGAAGACTAAGGACTTATTTTATACTGTGTTTCATTAAAAATGGTAAAACATAAATGTTTAACATTTCTTTATAATAAATCTTATTTAACAATATTTAAAACACTTAATATTTACTGGAATGTTTACTGGATCGATAATTTACTTTATTCTCAAAGTCCAAAAGGCCTGAGTACCTGTCATTTTGGTACAGATACTGATTAACTGTAGCAATTTCAATGAAATTGGCTTCATATCTGTTTATTTGAATAATGCACGATAACTTACATCGACTATATTAAGACACTATTGTTTTAATGCAACAAGATCGAATAATTCATAATTCAAATGGGAACGACATTATAAATGACATACATAATAAACTCCTTACAATGTGATTTCAATATCTTTCTCATAAGCACAAATTGCAGATCAAAATAGACATATAACATCAAATAATACATACTACTAAAACTATTACGAAGTGCGCTGAAATTAATAACATAAACAACGTAATTGAAGTTTACATTCGTTCCTGTATAATACCACACATTATTATATAATCTAAAAATCATACATCTCAGTGGCATGTGTACGGAACGGCTACCTCATAATCAAAGAGCACTCACATCGGATAATTACCCATAAACAATACGAAGCCGAACAAAAGCAACAACAACTTCTTTCTCACATAACCCAGTAAATATCGCATGGTTGTTGAACTTGATCATCAGCGATAATTCGCATAATTAGCGATTGTTTCGTCGGAGGAATACCGTGGAGGATCGCGCTATTTGACGCATGAAAGACCGATTTAATCGTCTTTCAAGAAATCAGCTAACGCGGATATGCAAAACGAACGGTGACTTTGACAACGATTCAAACTCGAATTAGAAATAAGAGGGAAGGAAGAAAAAGGGTTCACAGCGCTTGAGAGAATCCATGGGTTGTTATTAAGAGGACGAAGTTGGCCGTTTCTTACCGGGAATGCGGACAATTAAGTGAAGTGATGGTGGACTTTTTCCACTGACGAAAATTACACGTTCGGATTAGAATGGGAAACGTTGGCCGGTTGTTATTATGGAAGTTGCGTAAGCACGGATTATCGGTGGCTCGATAATTTTATATAATTTGAAAGATCGATAATTTGCGAGGGTTTTAGCGAGCCGATACCGGTAATATTCGGCGTATATTGAGATATCCTTTAGTAAGTCGTCCGCTGGAAGTAATCCTTGGAATTTGTAGATTATATTAATAACGTATGTTTTCCGGATTTGAGTCTATCCTATAAGTATGCAGGATATAAGTATATCTTATTTGTACATTTCGTAGTAAACGTAATCATTTTCTCCATTGTGTGCAATTCTTTTATTGATATTATTGCAAATAATAACACTAACGGCTTTTCGGCTTGTTTTTCATATAGATAGTATGGAATTGTATTGTGAAATATTACATATATTTGTAAAGCAGGCATTTCATAAAATCATTCAAACCTGAAAACCTATAATTTCATCCCTTCATCAATTCTAGTATAGAAACCGATTTCAATAAATACTGGCGTCACAGTTTTGTCCAGCAAAATTTTGTTAGGCATAATTTCTTTTTAATTAATTAATTATTCTGAGTTTTCATATGGACCTAGTCGTCTTTCTTTCAAATTCTTAAAAAGTTACAGCCATTTGAATCAATGCGAAAACAAATAAATAAATAAAAGATACAAATAAATCCATATAATATCACTTTATTGATTTTTGAAAATATTAATTTAGTTCTGCTCTTTAAAAATCTGATGAGGCCAGGTACATGGCTTTATCAAACTATACAGCCGTGCCAAATGTTAACCCAAATGCCAAATGTTTGCCAAACGGCTAAAATTGATACTTATTGGTTAGTTTCAAAACTAACTAGCTATTTTGCAAACTAAATAAATGCGCTGTTATTTTGAAGTAATTCGCTCATTCGGGTAACCAGCCACCAGTTTACAAACTAGCTAGTTAGTATGCAAATTGTAAACTGTCTACAAAATCTTGTTAAAATGGGGATTTTATATAAGTTTACTAAAATAGCCACTAGTTTTTAAATTTTTTTATTAATGTAGACTCTGTGGGTAGGTTCATAGCATCATTTATCATACTGCGTATGATAAAGTTATTAATTTAGTCTGCTTGTCTTTTGCAAAAAATTTTATTTGGTTACTTTCTTCTAAATTTTGAAGACCAGGTATTGACACGTTACGTTTCTTCTTGTTAAAACTAATATAGCAGAAGGCTTTCGAAATAGTTGTATTTTTTTGATGATATGAATTCGGAATCTTAGGTAACGTTAAAAAAAGTACATATTCAGAGGACATTTGTATGTATTGATGATGGTGTATTTGAGAATGAACTATCACAGTTTTCCTAATATTTTTATTTCTTTATGCTGGTCAACGTCTATTTTATAAATTGCTGTTTTTCGAATTTTAGTTTATAGATCTTTGAGCCTACAATTTTGCTTTTTTCTACCGAAAAGCTGTAGAATCTAAATTATTGTTTTTTAAATGTTCCTTTCTATAAATTTCTATCTATCACATAAGTCGTTCTATTATGATCGTTGTATTACTGATCTATTGGTTAAGCTCAGACTGTTAAGAGGAAATAAAAATATCACTCATTAATTTATAAATTCCAGCCGCTCCATTGACAGAATGACTGATGGTATCGCAGAAAATTTCAATAATATCCTCCAACACACAGTATTACAGCTATTGTTATTTACACTCATACACCTACAGCAGAATGCCTATTGATATTTCAACAGCACGTGAAGGTCAATTGGTTGACCGAATTGAAAAATTGCAGCGTAAATCGGTCGACGATTTGTCGGACAATCAACAAACCTGATGAATGTTTTCTCAATAGCGATGGACACAAAAAACACCACCAATAAAATGACCACGTCGTTGTCGAGTGACCTATTAAAACGATGGCGACAAACGGGTAATTTTGAAACAATGTACGGCCGGACAACAATCCCCTGACATTTCGAGCAGGTTCAATAATCCATGTGAACGAAATTGGGCAATCGGAATTTACGTAATAATGGAGAAACGAATTCGAGCGGACATAAGTACATATGCCTATATGTACTTCGAAAGCATACAGATAATGTTTAAACAGGTGGCTTGTGCAACATTTGCACGGTTATGTACGTATAGGTGTATCCACATTACGCCTCGTCAGAAATAACAATTAGATTTTTACTTTGTCATACGCAGTATGATAGAGTATTGTAACCGTGCCGAAAAAAAAAATTAGTTAGATAATAAATTAAAGCAGAGGAAATTCTGAATAATGTATGTCTTCGACATTTTTTGGTAAAAGTAATAGTTAAGTTGCAATAGCAAATTCTATTTGATCGAGATCGGTCGCATCTGCATTGATATAATACTATATAGTGAGCCAGGATTTGCCAAATATTTTCAGTCTAATGATAGTCGGTAGTGTCAAATTCTGATGCTTTGACAATATCTCACAATATCTACTGTCAATAGTATCAAAGAAAGCTAGTCCAAAATGCATGTGTTTGTTTTTGGTTTGAGGAAGTATGATCATGTATCGAATGGGCTGGGCGATTTGGGACAGTTGAACATGGATAATACTAGGGTGTTGCATGCAGCAATATTAAAAGTTGGTATCCACGAGGTTCCCACAATACCTCATGCGAAAGATACGCTGTAGAACGGATGTCCATAATCTTAATTTAAGATTCAGGGGTTTGTTGGCTTCATCTGCCCATCGCATTGAGCTGTATAAACGGTCGTTCTCTTACCAGGTCAGTCACATATACAATGGTCTCAGGGAAGATATGTTAAAATTATCGTTAAACAGTTTTGGGGGAAATATGAAGTGTCTGAACAGGGGGCACTTTAGGCATTGAGCGCATCGGAGGCAGTTTTATTTTATATGGGCATGTGCTACGTTTTGTTGTGTTGGATTTGCGGCAATTACGTGTAATTCGACAAGTAATTTTTGTTTTGATAAGTTCTCGGAATTATTGTTATATTATTGGTACAATTATGTCTTAGTTCTAGTTTGAGGAAGGGGTTGAGTGGATGAGCAAGACAATTGTTTTGTGTTAATAAAGGCATTATATATTTATTTAATTATTTATTTATCTGTCAAATCCTGGCTAACTAGTTTGATTTTAATGCATACACGACTGATCTCAATCAAATAGATTCTCTTGCAGCTAAATTATTAATTTTATATATTGTATGATAAGGTCATGTGCCTGGCCACATCAGATTTTTTTTTATTACGATCAAATCACCTGACACATTACCAAAGACATTAAAATGTCTAGATATTAAACGTCTAGACAACACATAAAGAGTTGTTACTTTATCATACGCAGTATGGTAAAGTATTGTAATCATGCCGAAAAAAAAAATTGAGATTTTAGCGGAAATAGGTCTTTTTGGGTCCCCTGAACATTTTTGACCAAGGTACAAAAAAATGTCTGTGTGTGTGTGTGTGTGTATGTGTGTGTGTGTGTGTGTGTGTGTGTGTGTGTGCGTATGTGTGTACTCGATTTTTGTGACGACGATTCCGGAGAAACTACTAAAGGTATCGGGACGAAAGTTCATATTTAGAAGTTTTATGACCAAACTTAGAGCTGAAAAGCTTTTGGTTCAAAAGGGTCCAAAGGAACTGGTAGTTTATTCTAAGCCTTTTTCAAGGATTTTGCAGATGAGCCGCCATTTCTGTAATTTCGTCAAAATAGTTAAATAATAAATTAAAGCAGAGGAAATTTTGAATAATTTATGCCAATGACATTTTTTGGTAAAATTAATAGTTTAGCTGCAAGAGCAAATTCTATTTAATCGAGATCGGTCGCATCTGCATTGATATGAAACTTCATAGTAGCTTGGATTTGACAAATATTTTTTTGTGCTGTCACCACAGAAATGTCTATGGCTGTCACACTCGAAAACAGCTGATTTCATCAGAGGTTGGAGACCCGCTATGGAACGTTGCCGCTCTAGTGTGGCAAAGTACAAAATACAAAATTCAAATAAAATAAGATCATCAATTTGATTGTTTGTTGATAAGAAATATCAACCCGTCTTTATATCTAATTCTAAAAACGATAAATTGAGAAAATTGTAAATAAAGTATGTATAGCGATGAGTGTAGTTTTATTTTAGGTTGTTGTTACGGATATGACATCTACAGTGTCATGAACAAATATACTTTCTGTCAGAATTTGAATAAGCTTTTTAAACTTGACGCTTCGTCAAAGTGGTACCAACCTAACATTTCCTACACAGAAATATAACCATTCTTTAATTATTTTTTTAAAAATACATATTTTTCAAAAAGCAACACAATTAACGTTGGTGTCACTCCTGCCGAAAACTAGATAGCGCGACTCGCTCACATATGACGGCGACGCTCCGCGTTCGGTGACGCGCCGCATCACCGCTCGTCGCGCTATTCCATACTTTCGGCTCTTGTGACATAAATAACTGTTATTCCAAAGTCGTAGTGTAGGTAGTATCGAATGCTGATGCTTTGACAATACCTACGATTTATCTCAATAAAATAGATTATCATGCAGCTAAACTATTAATTTTATATATTGTATGATAAAGTCATGTGCCTGGCCACATCAGATTTTTTTTATATACCTGGCTAACGATCGTATTGAATATAATTTTTAAGAATTGCAAATTTAACTGATTTTTTATTGTTCATTTGTGTAGAATTATTAATAAAAAAGGTTTTAAACAGAGAATAATTTGTTGTTGAGAAGTGAATTGCTGTTTAGTCTTTCACGGCAAAAAAGGAATTGTTTGCATTCTTCATGACGAAAATAGTTTAGCGAATTTTATTGTTTGGGAATCTTCCTTTTCAAAACAAGTAGTCTCAAGGTTCACCTTTCGGTGGACCTACTTTTTACCCTCTTTCTTTTTATGAATACATATTAAACAAATTCAGTATATTACTTTATTTATAATTTTTGTGTTATAGACGGTATGAAGATCAGAACCAAGACTTTCCACCACATTAAAGAGTTAAACATCTTTTTAAGGATTTTGGTCATTTTTTGCCCACCCAATTAAAATGCGACATGAAAAATATGATTCAATAGACCTCTTTAAATTTATAACTTAAATTTTGATTTAACCAGCTATATAGAGTACTTTTTTATAACCCGAGAATAAAGTAAAATAAATAAATAAATAATGTCTTTATTGAATCAAAACAATCTAATCAAATATATACAACAATAATTCTACAGGCGAAATCCAGGTCTATGCGACCTGCTCAATTTAACCCTACATTCTTAAAATAACGCATAAATAAACAAAAAAAACAAATTGTTAGTTTTAACCCAAACTTAATTCCGCTAATTAGTTTTCACTTCATATCCACCCTCCTGTGCACCCATATACACAACATGTTTGTTCCGCTATAATATAAAAATCGGCAATGTGCTTATTGCTCGCTGAATAACAGTGTACTTCTCATATGACGCCTGAATGACGTCAGCGGGCGAGCGCGCTTGCAAGGTGGCAGCCCGTTACAAGTTCTTGCGATACAGAAACCAAAACTTCTTTTAAAAAAAAATCGGTGTTGTGCATAGGTGGTGTTAGTCCGCCCCTATGCCGCAAAATTAATGTGTGCACGTCAGTCCTGAACTGTATCCTGTCAAACAGGTATTGTGGATATCTGGTTAACAAAACTTTCTGATAAAGTCATGCGGCGTGTAACTCGCGCCTGTTTGCCATATCCATATACATAGTAGCATGTAACATATAGTAACATATAGTACATGTTATCTTATTCTCTAACAGTATTCATGAAATATTCCACCCTCTTCATATTTGTGTGACGATCGTTTTCGATAAATTAATTATCATCTTCAGGTCAACACTACAGAGACAAAAAGGTACAATTAATTAACAACAATATCCTTAACAGCGTATGAAATAACTTACTGTCGATCGGACAACTGTAAGGTCAAACATTTATAAAGTTCTCGGGACAGCAATAAACCAAATTTTCTGCCATTGGAGTTGGTGCCAATTATTATAAAATTATAAACCTTCACAAGGTCGTGCTACGTTTCTTTCAAAACTATACAATGTGACAACAGTAACAATTGAGGTATGAAGGACATTTTCTAAACCTACCAAAAATATTTGCACCTACCTCCGAAGAAACCTATATTTGAAAGGCCGAGGTTCCGTTGCACCTACCACCAACCACTATACTATATAGGTACTATAAAAATAATTACTGTTCTTAAGATTATATATTAGTTCTAAATGAAAAATCGGGAAGTAGAAAAAAATCTTGGCCCCAAAGGTGTTATAGCCTGAATGAATGTATGTAAGTATTTCAAATATTTGATGACGTTAAAAATAGAAGCAGAATTCGGGAAGAATTTTGTTGGCAAACCATTGTTTAGCAACGCCAGTATTACAATGTCAGACGGCGCCAGAATTATATTAAAAACGTGAGTGTTCTGATATTTTAAATTTTATCACAGCTGTGATTGTAGGTCTGCCAAATGGCGAACAATAGATCAAATTTTATCATTTTAGGTCACGAGTATAGCTCAAAATAGTGAGATTTCATATAAATCCCCAGAATTTATTACTACTATTAAGACAGACACAGAAATAGTAGTTATTAGTTTTGTCGTATTTAAAAATTACGAATTGGCATTAAAAAATAGTTCAATTGATTTCTATTGAAACTTTTTTCAGCGTTAGGTAAATAAGATATAGGAATTATAGATAATAAAGTATCTATTCTTGATAGAAAATTGTATTATTGTCTTAATATAGTTGTCTTAAATTCTTATCTTTTGCTATTGTAATTTTATCATGCTGAGAATTGCAATTCGTCAATACGTTTTTGATGTCAATATGTGAACAAAATTTAAGCCAAACCCAAGACATACACGTGCACAGTGGTTTATCAAATAACCTTATCAAATAAACTAGATAGTTTATACTGTTTTATTTTTATTTCGTCGATCTCCGATGCACTGTGAAAACAATGTACCTACCTATTAACCGGTACTATTTATTTACCAAAAGCAACCGGCAAGACAAGTGAAACTCACTCGCTTTCTCGCGTTTTCAAAATATTTACGTGCACCTATTTCAGAATAGCCGTGGTCCAGTTTGACTCTTTACTATGGAATCGGAACAAAAGAAATGCACGTGAACCAAGAGAATATTAAAGTGGGTATTATTTTAAAATGCTATTAATGAACTCCTTAATCCGGACACAAGTATGTCATTTTCGCTTTGCAAATTGACAATTTAAGGATATTATGCCTTGGTATGCTTAAATACGTACAGGATATAAGGAAAATATAATCTGGCACAACACTTTCATCAAACGATGACGAAGAATTTAGTCTATACACACCATCAGAGGTTATTGAATCATTGGAATGTAAACATTGTGTAGTTTACCTGTTCTGTGAAGGCTTTGCTGAACATCCGGTATGTAATATTGAGTGCTTTGGGAAAGTCGCTAGGTATTATGGTTTAGGGTTTTCAGGTGGTGCATTTGTTATCGAGAACTTTCTTCAAAGACGTGTCGAAATCAGGTGATACTCTTCTAATTTCTGGTAGTGTCACGTAAAGGTATTTTTTTCTTTAACAGGATAACTTAACAGGATAGTTTCGGCCCCTTTAACTATGAAAATTTATTTGGCATATTTTTTAAAAGTTAGTTGTCCTAATATAAAGCTGTAGATCATTGGTGAGAGTAGACCTCAGTACTCGGTTATCATCTATCAGTAACTGCGAAACTTTAAAATAAGTAATGAACTTCTCACGTGGTATTGAGTCGTATTGTACTGATAAACATATTAAATTGTTTTGTGGCATTATTTTTGGAGAAAAGTGTCAACACAAAAAAATACTTGATTTTCATGGAACCAGAACTTGAGAACTGGGTTTAGGTTTATTGTTGTTTTTGAATCAGTAGATAACATAATATAATATGTATTGTTAAACAAAAATGCAGTTACTGTTATTAATTATACAGGGTGAGTCAGAGAACAGTCATCTCAAGAATATAGAATGGCAGAAATCTGATTTTTTATCATACCATAAAAATATTATCCTACTAATTAATAAATAACGTCACAAGTAATTTATTTAAATTAAATTGTTTCTTTTTCAATGTGATAAAAATTTAAATAAATGAAATATAATCAAATATTAAATGATTACTAAATTATGGCATGATTTATAACTAGTACTAAAAATTTAAACCTCACATACAGAACAATATTTTAAGTTGAAATTATAAAGTCGATTTTTCAAATTTTAAAAAAATTCAAAACAAACCAAATATTACTCAAGCTGTGTCCAAGGCGTCAAAATAGGCAGACAATTTCAAGAAGCGTACAATTAAGTCTAATAAGTTGATTTGAAAATTGTTTACTGGTTTTATTCCATGTTATATATTTTCTTATACAAATAATTTCATTTTACCTAACTTTTAGTTGATATAACGGGGAAACAAAAAAACATTTAAGAAAATTGTTGCTCTTTCATTTTAACTTATATTTATATTCGATGTGAGGGGTTTAATTTTTTAACGCTTTACGAAAGATTTCGGTTTATCAGCAGTTTTGGTATGCATAAATATTTTATTTTATGTAAAATATGAGATATGATATTAGCAATTCAAAAGTAGGGTTGTGTTACCACCATGTATTGATAAAACTGTATTCGTTAGTTCCTGAATCTGTTTTATTTCTAGATGCGATTGTTAGGAAAATTCTAAGTTTAGCGTTTTCTCCACACCACCAAAAAGGTAAAATGACAAATTTTAGAACCCGTCAGCCATTAAACTATTCAAAAGCATTTTTGTGGAAGTAAAGAAAGTCATTACACTTTATATTTCAATAAATTACGTTGTTATTCAGTTAAATTTCTGAAAGTCTGAAAGTTTCTGTGTATTGTTTCGTTCTCCTACCTGCAATAATTTCACTGTATTAATTTTATTTCTGTTAGCGGATTGCTGAAGATATTACGAGGAGATAGAAGCACATAAAAGTAAGCTAACTGTTCATTATTGAGCTAAAGTTTAAGAGACATTTATTCAGTGTTTATAAACATTCTTTTATTAATTTATTTTATTAAACATCCTCAATAAATTGTTTAATGTTACTTTTATAGATTTTTCTTTAAAGTCAGAAAAAGATATGATTAGCTCAACAACATACTAATTCTATTCAATAACGTAATACAATATGACATTAATCAAATGTAGACATTTGAGCATAAACGATATCTTGATGTAGTTTAAAAGATTGTTTTTAAAACAAATACATATTTATGTGGCCAGAAAACGGAATAGTTTGTGCTAGCAAATAAATTTGTACTTGGCTACAAAAGATATTAAGTTCTAAGAAATATTTGTTTGCCGATATTCAATAGTTATATTTCTTTGACTCAAGAAAGCTTTATTTTGGACAGGTATACACGGTGTCTCAACAGTGCGATCTCGGAAGATTGTACCTCTGTTAATGAAAATATTTTAAAACTGATCTCACTCATATATACATAACTCCGAGGTGCACATTCTAAAATTATTAGCGTGTAAACAGGGTGTTACATAAGGTACTACCAACCCAAACTGATGTTTTTTTTTAATGGAAGAACCTATATTTCGGCACAATTTTCAATTACTCGCAAAATTTTATGACAATGAAAAATAAATTTACCTACCCTAAACTTTATACTTTTTGATTTACTAGCATTTTTATGGAAAAACAGTAGTCTAAGAAAAACTGGATATCTCAATAACTGTTTTTAATTATATTTCGCACGCTTAGATTATGATTAAGTAAGAAGCGTTCTATTGGCGTGATTACCTACCATATCCAAATTGTGTACAGGCTGGTCATAATCAGCAACAAAATATAGCAAACAGTTTTTCCTAAGAAAGTAAATTTTTTTAAATGGTATATCTAACACCGTATATCTATATATTTTTTTGTATTCTATGTATGTATGTATGTATATATATATATATATATATATATATATATATATATATATATATATATATATATATATATATATTCTATGTTTTTCTATCAATCAGTTCTTCTACACCTACAGTAAATATTAAACCAGCTATGTAAAGTATTGTAATCGTTCCGAAAAACAAATTGGGATTTTAGCGGAAATAGGCCTTTTTGGGTCCCCTGAACATTTTTGACCAAGGTACAAAAAAATGTCTGTCTGTGTGTGTGTTTGTGTGTAAACGATTTTTGTGGCGACGATTCCGGAGAAACTACTGAAGGTATCGGGACGAAACTTCATATTTAGAAGTTTCATGACCTAACTTAGAGCTGAAAAGCTTTTGGTTCACAAGGGTCCAAAGGAACTGGTAGTTTATTCTAAGCCTTTTTCAAGGATTTTGCAAATCAGCCGCCATTTCTGTAATTTCGTCAAAATAGTTAAATAATAAATTAAAGTAGAGGAAATTTTCAATAATTTATGCTTATGATATTTTTTTGGTAAAATGCATAATTTAGCTGCAAGAGCAAATTGTATTAGATCGAGATTGGTCGATTCTGCATATTTTTTTTGTGCTGTCACACTCGAAAACAGCTGATTTCATCAGAGGTTGGAGAACCGCTATGGAACGTTGCCGCTCTAGTGCGGCAAATTACAAAATGCAAATTTCAAATAAAATAAGATCACCAATTTGATTGTTTGTTAATAAGAAGTATCAACCCGCCTTTATATCTAATTCTAAAAACGATAAATTGAGAAAATTGTAAATAAAGTATAGGGATGAGTGTAGTTTTATTAAATAAAATAAAACATTTTAGCACATCTGCAATTTATTGTTAAAATTAGAAATAAAATTTTATTTATTCCTTATAGGCTATAGAAAACTGTGCTAAACAAGTTATTACGGTATCTGTCAGTGGTGGTGGTATTGTTAGGGTTGTTAAGTTAGATTTGCATAATTTTTGGAAATATGTTTTCCCAGGAGGAACTAATTGACATGATGTGTTTATTAATTTAAAACAAAATTTTACTTATAACCTGTAGGCTATGAAAAGCTGTGCTAAACAAGTTATTAAGATATCTGTCAGTGGTGGTGATATTGTTAGGGTTGTTAAGTTAGGTTTGCATAATTTTAGGAATATGACGAACTTTTCTCACGAGGAACTAATTGACATGGTGTGGGTTTTTGGCGAATGCAACAACAATGCCTTATTGGCAAGTAGAGTTGACAGATACCACTGACAGTTACCTTAATAACTTCTTTAGCACAGTTTTTCACAGCCTAAAAGGTTAGTAAAATTTTATTTTAATTTATAACATTAAATTGCAGATGTGATAAAATGTTTTATTTTATTAAAAAAAAGATGAAATTATTCGAGAAAACAATACTGTAGGTAAATACTTAACTGGTTTAATTGTTAGTGTAGGTGTAGAAGTACTTATTGATAGAAAAATCGATTTTTATTAAGACGACTAGTTATCTCGGCAATGGTTTATTTTAGCACTAGTTTGTATTAGTTCTTTTTTGTGGAAAACGATGCGTAGAATTATGACCACCCTGTACACAATTTTGATATAGTAGGTAATCATGATAATAGAACGCTTCTTACTTAATCATAATCTAAGCGTGCGAAATAACATTAAAAACAGTTACTGGGATATACAGTTTTTCTTAGACTGCTGTTTTTCCATAAAAATGCCAATAAATCAAAAAGTATAAAGTCTAGTATAGGCAATGTTATACTTCAATGGCGTAAAATTTAGCGAGGAATCCAAAAAAGTGCCGACGTATAGGTTGTTCCATATAAAAAAATCTGATGTGGCCAGGCACATGACTTTATCATACAATATATAAAATTAATAGTTTAGCTGCATGAGAATCTATTCTATTAAGATAAATCGTAGGTATTGTCAAAGCATCAGCATTTGACACTAACTACACTACATCATTAGAATAATAGTTATTTATGTCACAAATGCCGAAAGTACGGAATAGCGCGACGAGCGGTGATGCGGCGCGTCACCGAAGGCGGAGTGTCGCCGTCGCATGTGAACGAGTAGCGCTATCTAGTTTTTGGCAGGAGCGACATCAACGTTTATTGTGTTGCTTTTTAATAAATACGTATTTAAAAAAAAAATAAATAAAAAATTTCTGTATAGTAAATGCTAGGTTGGTACCACTTTGACGAAACGTCAAATTTAAAGGTGCGTTCCGATTGGTAGGTAATGGTAGCTAATGGCGGTGGTAGAATACGAAGTTATAGTATTTCTTACATGTCGTGATAATGACACATATTAGTTTGCATGTACATAAACATGAGTCACTATCAATTTTCTATTGGAAAGACTATAACGGCGTCTGCTACCACTGCCATTATCACTAATGAAAACGCACCTTAAAAAGGTAATTCAAATTCTGACAGATTTATATTTGTTCATGACACATCCCTACCAACATACTAAAATAAAACTACACTCATCGCTATACTTTATTTATAATTTTCTCAATGTATCGTTTTTAGAATTAGATATAAAGACGGGTTGATATTTCTTATCAACAAACAATCAAATTGGTGATCTTACTTTATTTGAAATTTGTATTTTATAATTTGCCGCACTACAGCGGCAACGTTCCATAGTGGTTCTCCAACCTCTGATGAGATCAGCTGTTTTCGAATGTGACAACACAAAAAAATATTTGTCAAGATCCTGGCTACTATGTAATTTCATATCAATGCAGATGCGACCGATCTCGATCAAATAGAATTTGCTCTTGAAGCTAAACTATTAATTTTTCCAAAAAATTTCATAGGAATAAATTATTCAAAATTTCCTCTACTTTAATTTATTAATTAACTATTTTGTCGAAATTACAGAAATGGCGGCCCATTTCCAAAATCCTTCAAAAAGGCTTAGAATAAACTAAAAAGCTAAACTATTAATTTTACCAAAAAATGTCATAGGCATAAATTATTCAAAATTTCCTCTACTTTAATTTATTATTTAACTATTTTGTCGAAATTACAGAAATGGCGGCTCATTTGCAAAATCATTGAAAAAGGCTTAGAATAAACTACCAGTTCCTTTCGACCCTTTTGAACCAAAAGCTTTTCAGCTCTAAGTTTGGTCATAAAACTTCTAAATATAAACTTTCGTCCCGATACCTTTAGTAGTTTCTCCGGAATCGTCGTCACAAAAATCGTTTACACACGCACACACACACACACACAGACATTTTTTTGTACCTTGGTCAAAAATGTTCAGGGGACCCATAAAGACCTATTTCCGCTAAAATCTCAATTTTTTTTTTCGGCATGATTACAATACTTTACATACTGCGTATGATAAAGTAAAAAAACATAACTTTGGGTTGACACTACCTTATGGAACACCCAGTATACACGCTAATAATTTTAAAATGTGCGCCTCGGCGTTGTGTATATATAAGTGAAATCAGTTTTAAAATATCTTCATTGACAGAGGCACAATCTCACAAACATTTGCACATCAATAGGCGCGACCAAATCGACCGTATGTCAAATATCCGATTTTTTTTTAACATTTAAACATCGTTTATACGTCATAATTTAACTACGATTTGATTGAATTCCACGATGTGGAACATAGCGAAGGAATATAACAGCAAAGAATGTTTAGTCAACCGTCTAATTCCTGATAGTGTTAAATTATACTCAAAGAACCGGATATTATTCCAATCTGCTTTTATAGCAGTTCATATTTTCGTACACGCAACTTATTTAGAGACACCGACTGACCATGGAGATCACTGAGCAGCGAGCATACACATTTCAAATTCAAGCGAGAGGTTAAAATAACATCTCACAGCCAGATGAAAGGCGTCCAAAAAACTTTCAAGGCAAACATTAAAAGATATTGCATAAATGTCAACTTTGTGGTGATATCGATAAGACATAAATTTCGTTTTAATGTATTTCTTAAGGAAAATAATCGCTGAAATGCATAAATCAAAAATATTATTGCTGTTATTAATAATATGATGTGCATTTAGATACATTCGCAAAGAATTTTTTCAATTCGATAAAAAAAGCGTTTTGTGATCATACATTTTTTTGGTTAGGTTTGAGTGATGTTATATCTATTTCGGTAAATATTTATTTACAGTCCATAAAAGAACAAATTAACATAAACTCATGTGAAATTTAGTTAATTAACGCAGGTATATCAAGAACGTCAAACTTATAACCACATGCCAGGTTCTACGTTTCATTCATCTGATTATTTTGTTCTCGTGATATAGCAAACGTCTGGTGAGTGATTAGTAAGGTTGTAAAATTGGTCAGGAAGTAAATGTTATATAGTTAACACACTTAGTTAAGTGGAGATAATTTTTTGTTCATCCAGACAAAAAAAGACGTGCAAGTTGTCGATTAATTAGTTTTAAATTTTTTACGTAATCGTATATCTCGGTACTAATATAAAACCATGGTAACTATAACGTCATCTTCTTTAATGGCACCCCTCAATTTTTCATTGTGATAGATCTCTAATATGGATATTGTGAACTGAATGTGACTAGTCGTTTTCATCAAATTCTCTTGCACTGAATACGAATGTGGACTGAAAAGTTAGTAGTAGGGGTTCTTTTATTATTTTTATCATTTCGCGATTTTTATTGCTTCTTTTTATAATTTTAAAACAATATCCATTATGTAACTTTTTTTTCAGTGTTTTTTTCGAAAACTAGACGATATATATATACGCAAAAGTTTTGTAATTAAATATTTTTAACCTAATTTTGTACCTAAAAGTGATAATTTAGTTCAAACGTGTGCCATTTTGTTTTAAAGTGGAATTTTCTAATTTCCGCACGTACTTCCCGAGATAATCTTATATAGTATCAATTTATTTTTGTTTTTAAAATCTTTCCGGCCGTGCAAACCTGTCCGCCGGAAGAGGTTTTCTTTGATGTCCTTTAACGCTTCAATTTTTTTATTTATTTTTGTTTTTTTTATTGTGAATTTTCCTCAAAATATGAACAATAAAGGGCTTTAAAGAGATTTTGTAATTCATTTCTATATTGTAAAAAATATACCTACAAAAGCGGATATCTTTTCTCGCGCTAAATATCCATAACATTTGGTTGACAGTTGAAATTAGTTTATAAATAAAACGTCATTGCGTTTTCTACATTTTATTCGACGTATTTAAAAATAGATTTATGTAGCAATAACTAAGCATTATTAATGTCGATTTAGACATTGTATCAAAACCTCCATCTGTACCACTGCTCATAAAGTAATAGGGGGTAAAATGTGGGAAAACTTAAAGAATTTAATTTTTCAAGATATGTGTTTCAGAAGTATATAGTAAAAAGAATGAAAAATAATAACAATAGACTAAAAACATAGAAGCAATTCTCTAAAGCTTTATGTTTATTTCTATTGTATATTTTAAATAATATCTCAAAAGTCTCAATCAGTATGACCACCACAAAATGCTTTAAGAGTGCAAAATGAACAAACTTCAATTTTATCCCTTTCATTCCGTAAAATAATAATTTCAAAATATATTTGCCTGGTATAGAGCTTTAGTGTGTAGTTCATCATAATAATTCAACCTAATAACTAACGAAATTAATAAAAATAAGTGTCTAAAGTAGTTGCTATAGCGGGAACTACTACTTACTTATTTATGTTATACTTAGCATTTAATTAGCAAATATATTATTCTGGCACGCGTGCGATGATGTGTATTTATGTCTGTACATTTAGTTCTATTAACTATGAATAAATTTGCATGATGATAACGCTGATACAAATTTAACTGTAAACACGTTTGTTTTTAACTAATTTAGTGCAACACCAATGATTGCAATTAATTAACCTAAGAAACGTATACGTTGGCAATTGAAATAAGAGGTTTTTTTATAAATTACTATTGCCTTTTGAATGCTATTACATCTACAATGTTATCGATATTATTGATAGTTTTCCCTTGTTTTGACACATTTAATTATAATACACATCGTCTGAGAATTTTATTCAAACTCGGTCAACCACACAGACTCAATTTATTCTTTTGGATCAAAACATATTCCCTTAAAGTAATATTTTTGTTTTGTCTTAAAAATATGTTTCTGAGATTTTGCTGTAACCCTCCGAAAAGTTCTTGACAATAATAAGTCCACCATCATTCCTTCAATCAATTAATTACTTCTTGTATTTATTGCAAACTGAGAATATCGCATTTTATCTCAACCAACCACTACATTTCATTAATTAAAAAATCGTAATTCTTTCACTCAACAAAATAATAATTGCTTGAACTCAAGAAATCTCGTCCCTTATAATTAGGGTTGCCAGATTTTAGTTATCAAAATATATTAGACTACTAATAAAAATATATGATATCATGAAACAATATGAGATACTTGATGCGCGATTTCATTCTTGCACAGAAACACATATTATTATTTTGAATAATGATAAATTGCATCTTTTACTATGCCGTTCCATATTTATGGTGCTATGATTTTGTAAACGCGTTTCAATCGGTAAAGGCTTGTTATTGTTGTTACTTTATCATACGCAGTAAGATAAAGTATTGTAATCATGCCGAAAAAAAAATTGAGATTTTAGCGGAAATAGGTCTTTTTGGGTCCCCTGAACATTTTTGACCAAGGTACAAAAAAATGTCTGTGTGTGTGTGTGTGTGTGTGTGTGTGTATGTATGTCTGTGTGTAAACGATTTTTGTGGCGACGATTCCGGAGAAACTACTAAAAGGTATCGGAACGAAAGTTCATATTTAGAAGTTTTGTTACCAAACTTAGAGCTGAAAAGCTTTTGGTTGAAAGGGGTCCAAAGGAACTGGTAGTTTATTCTAAGCCTTTTTGAAAGATTTTGCAAATGAGCCGCCATTTCTTTCATTTCGACAAAATAGTTAATTAATAAATTAAAGTAGAAGAAATTTTGTATAATTTATGCCTATGACATTTTTTGGTAAAATTAATAGTTTAGTTTCAAGAGCAATTTCTATTTGATCGAGATCGGTCGCATCTGCATTGATATGAAATTACATAGTAGCCAGGATTTTGACAAATATTTTTTTGTGTTGTCACATTCGAAAACAGCTGATCTCATCAGAGGTTGGAGAACCACTATGGAGAACCACTATGCCGCTGTAGTGCGGCAAATTATAAAATACAAATTTCAAATAAAATAAGATCACCAATTTGATTGTTTGTTGATAAGAAATATCAACCCGTCTTTATATCTAATTCTAAAAACGATAAATGGAGAAAATTATAAATAAAGTATAGCGATGAGTGTAGTTTTATTTTAGTATGTCGGTAGGGATGTGTCATGAACAAATATAAATCTGTCAGAATTTGAATTGCCTTTTTAAGGTGCGTTTTCATTAGTGATAATGGCAGTGGTAGCAGACGCCGTTATAGTATTTCCAATAGAAAATTGCTAGTGACTCATGTTTACGTACATGTAAACTAATATGTGTCATTATCACGATATGTAAGAAATACTATAATTTCGTATTCTACCACCGCCATTGGCTACCATTACCTACCAATCGGAACGCACCTTTAAACTTGACGTTTCTTCAAAGTGGTACCACCCTAGCATTTACTATACAGAAATAATTTATTTATTTTTTTAAATACGTATTTTTTAAAAAGCAACACAATAAACGTTGATGTCGCTCCTGCCAAAAACTAGATAGCGCGACTCGCTCACATGCGACGGCGACACTTCGCCTTCGGTGACGCGCCGCATCACCGCTCGTCGCGCTATTCCGTACTTTCGGCATTTGTGACATAAATAACTATTATTCTAATGACGTAGTGTAGGTAGTGTCAAATGCTGATGCTCTGACAATACCTACGATTTATCTTAATAGAATAGATTCTCATGCAGCTAAACTATTAATTTTATATATTGTATGATAAAGTCATGTGCCTGGCCACATCAGATTTTTTCTTTTCGGAAATTGTACATCTCAATTATCAACTGTTACTTGTTAATTGATTTCTTTGTTAATTTCTTAAATAATATATATTTAAAATAATAATTATAAAAGGTACTGGTAACCACAATGTGGCTAAAGACTAATTTCGAACATATTTTAAATTTTTAAAAGACAAGGGAGTCTTGACAGTGAATAAAAAACTACTTTTGTGGCAGGTAAAGTACCTCATCTGTTGACAGTACGTCAACATCTTACTTAGAAGTTGTGTTCAGAACAAAAAGCTATGGCTATATGCAGATTTGAAAAATGATCGGCCTACTTTGATAAACAAGCAAACAATGGGTGTTATTTTCGTCAATAGTACCTACTTCAATACTGTTTTTTTGTGTCGAGATTCGTCAATAGTACCTGCTTCAATACTGTTTTTTGTGTCGAGACTCAGGTTTTGATAAGTTTGACAGATTAACATTGATAGGGACGCAATTTTGTTTTTCCATGGCAATTTCTGTGAGAAACAAAATTAATTAATATGGGTTTATCAACTAGACCAAACATTTTTCAAATTTGCATATAGCCATAGCTTTTTGTTGTGAACAAAATTTCTAAGTAAGATGTTGACGTACTGTAAACAGAAAAGGTGCCACTAAAGTAGTGTTTATTTTATCATACGCAGTATGATATAGTCAAATATACATATAATGGACATATCTGGCTAGTTCTACTAGTTTTATTTTAATGCAGACATAGCCGATCTCGATCAAATAGAATCTTATGCAGCTAAACTATTAATTTTATATATAGTATGAGAAAGCGATGTGCCTGGCCAGTCCAGACACACTTGTCTTTTAAAAGTTGAAATTATGTTCGAAATTAGTCTTTAACCATCCAGGGCTAAACCCCCAAATAGCAAAAGTCGAGATCGAAAAACTTTTACCTTTGATAAGAGTCGTTTCACTTATTCGTGGACACACTGTATATAAAACTAATGACGGCAATTAGAAATTTTTTTATATTACACGCGTTTTATAAGACATCTTGGCGCATTCGTTGTTGTAAAACATGTATAATAATATACTATATTATATCAATTTAATATTATCAAACTGAATGTGAGATTACCATTTTGACAATAAGTCAGATATACTTGAAAATACATGCGTAATAAACATTTGATAGCGATTCGGGACATCGCATATGTGCGTTCCAAATACGTAATAAATTCCTGAACAGCTGCTATACAAAAAAAACTTGTTATTTTATGGGTATGGTCGTAAAATACTACGCTGAATATTGTTAGAATATTTGATCAAAACGAATGCTCCGCCGAAAAATACTTTTTTATACTCGCAAGAAATTGTTTTCGTTTACGAGATTTCGTTATATGATGTTTCATGCTTGAATATATAAATTGTTTGACAGTGTTCTTGCAATCAAACAAATGTTCCAAACAAAGGCATTTTTATCAACGAAGAAATATTTCTTTGCCATTATTGAAACGATAGCTTTGTTTGAGTCAATGCATATTTATTTGAATTGTACAAAATCTGTGCAATTTTTATAGAAAGCAATATCTACAAAGTTATTAGTTAAAAACACGTAAACGTTATTTACTGTACAATTCACATTAGTGTTGCCATACATCAGTATTTACACGTTTTCATATCGTCACAGCAATTGCATTTAACCTGAATGTAATCAACAGTTATTGTTCGCTGTACGAAATGGGTGGTGTTGCTGAAAGTTGACAATTCATATTATGCTCTATGGTCGGCACAGAAACCGTCTTTTCAAGAAGGTTAATGCACGTTTTGACATCCATTAAGGCACCTGACCCATGCCGGCACCTGAACTTTGCTTTTCGACGAACTTTATTCTAGATTGCAATATAGGTCTCGTGTTTGTCCAACTTTTCCATGTTACTGCGGCCTACTAGACGGTGCGTATAGACGGCGAATGATTTATTGTCGGCTAGAAATGTCAGGGTCATGGAAAATGCGAAAATCAAATACAACACGGCTACATGCTGATAAAATAAACGAATTAGCATGTATGTTGGTACTACAATAATTTGCTTTTAAAGTATTGTTTTCATTAATTTTTATTGTGTTGTATAGAATATAGATTTGTTTGTTTGTTTGTTTGTTTTAATTATTATTAGAGTTTGAAAATAGCACCAATGCTAAAAAATCTATAAAAATTTGTTGACAGTTGATATTAATTTATACAAAGAATGTCATTACGTTTCTACATTTTATGTGACGTATTTCAAATTCGATTTATGTAGCAATAATGTAGTAAGGTATGAATGAAAGTTGTTTTCTTGCATTGAAATGTACTTTTAGAATGTTACCAGCTAATACATTGTTAATCCGTTCATTTTGACTTTAAACAACACCTAGACAATATATGTACACCTGGTGTTTACATACAGTCTTGACATTTAGGGTTGTTTCCCACAATTAACTAACTACACTTTAATATGTGAACGTAGGATATTCAACAATATTTGTTAATATAAACTATTTAGGGAATCCATTCAACAATTTGTATCTTCTAGAAAAACCTGTCTATTATTATTCTATGGTCTATTATAGTCCGTTTTTGACATTACAGTATTTTCTAAAATACTTCCAATTTCCATAAAATGCGTCAACATAGTATTATGTTAATTTTAGGATACTTTTCTGGTTCTAGTACGGAAACGGATTAAATCGATATAATTTCTTTCTCTTTCTTTAATTTCTACGATTTAAAGTCTGGCTTTTTTAAACTTGACAGTTAGTGCATGTTTAAAATCATATTTATGATTATGTCAGAATGACAATTTACAAAGCTAAAACATATTTTCAGTGCTTTCATGTTTTTTTAATTCTTACTACATTGAGCTGATGAAATATGGAAACATTCCTAGCAAGACTTAGCACATTGTCCCATTCTTTTGAACCTAAGCATTTCTTTTCACATACAAAAAGTTAAATAAAAACTAAATCTACTGTTTTGTAGATAATTGCATTTTTCGTCAATTTTATGCAACCTGGTCGCTTTATGTGGTTACATGGAAAGACTGTAAGAATTATGGTAGGACTATCTTGGTACTTTTTGGCCTTTGGCACTAAAATGTTGCAGAGAATTCAAAAAATTACAGAAATATTGGTTATTTCATTAAAAAATATGATGTTGCTTTTATTGATACTAGCGCCATCTACAACTAAACTAGTAACACGTCCTTATTTTTTTGATAAAATATTAAATATAATATAATATTAAATTAAATGTTTAAAATTAAAGAGACCCAGCTATACACGGTGTGACACTTGAAATTTTTGAATTGGAATTTACTCGATCTGAACTCTTCAGATAAAACATTTTCAAGTTACCTGTCACGTCCGGTCACAGGAAGTCGGTACAACTTTGCTATTTTAAATGGAATGATTTTTTCAATTTGGTTTCTACGTATCAAAATGCATCATTTTTAATAAGGTTTTTCATATGCCTAAATATCACCATTTTTGAGTTTTTTGATTTTACTAATTTTTTGGTGACAAAATTGAATAACTCGGTTATTATTGAACCTAGAAGTTTCATGATTGGCGGACCAAAACTAGAAACATAACTAAATAGGACGATGTTTAGTTCGCCATGATATCTTATACAGGGTGTAGAAAATTTACAACACAATGATTGAATTTTCAAACGTAAAAAACTCATTTTTTTCAAACGGACCAGCCTGTATAATGATGCGCAAACTAAATACAAATGATTTATTTTTCATTTATAGGAATTAAACAATATTGGAACAGAAGGAAAACAGAAAAACATTGAAAATGTTTCTTAAAACTAAAATAATATCTTTGGGATATCTAACTTAAATTAACACTTAATTATGTTGTTCGAAATGCTGCCTGTTCTGCTCCAAACATTTTAAAACTCTTCGCTGTACTTCTGTCATCGTCGTTCTTCGAATTTCTTGTCGCTGAAGTCCATTAATGGCGGCTACTACTCTGTTCTTCTCGAGTATTAACTGGTGTGGAAAAGACTTGACCCCAGAAATAAAAGTCTAATGGTGTTAAATCTGGTGAGCTTGGTGGCCACCGCCAGAGCCCTCTATTTCCGAACCACCTATCGTCAACCATCGGAATGGATACCACATGCGAAGAATGTGCCGGTGCACCATCCATTTGATAAAAGTAGTCGCGTAAAATATTCAGGGGAAGAGTTTCGCAAACTTGGCCACACATCCACGCAAAATTTCTAAATATCTATCACTATTGAAATTTTTGTTGTAAATTTCGTATCTAATTCCGCCCCCCATTATTAAATGTGAGTATTCAAAATGGATTTAAAGAAAAAGTGACAATATCTCAAAAACTATCAAAGATAGATATAGGGAACCCTATTATTGATTGATAGGGAATAAGATTTCCTATAGAATGACGTATCGGTATACAGGGTGTTTTAATAATAACCGAGATGTTCAATTTTAAACGTAACAGCGAAAATCACCGAAAAATTAGTAAAATCAAAAATACTCAAAAATTGTGATAATTAGGTATAGGGAAACCTTATTAAAAATGATGCATTTTGATACGTAGAAACAAAAATAAAATCAAAATTATATCATTCCATTTACAATAACAAAGTTGATAGCGATTTCCGGTGACATGAAAAACTTCTAATGTACCAGTTCCGTGAGAAACCTTGTATATTTTGAAAGGTGCTTAGTTCATCCAGAAATTGCTTGTAATGCTTGCATATTATTAGATTCACAAATTATATAAATTCAATATTAGTATGTATAAACATCGTGTATATTTTTAAACAGTATATTTATGTAATTGTTTGCACAGTTGAAGTCAAAACAACCTGTAAAGTTTCTGATAACATGTGCCCGATACATTAATTCACAATTCATTTAAGTAAGACATGTAGTTTACACATGAAAAGTAACTTTAAATTTCTATTTATTATAAAAATTATGATTAATATCACGAAAATGTGCTTGTTTTTGCTCTGCGGTTACTTTGTACGGTATGCTATGGTACGATATATGCTATCGTCCGCATTTTAGAAAAAAAATTATTCTTGAAATTATATTATAATATAAGTAATATAACGTAATAAAACCTTGATTGAAAACGATATTGCCAGTAATTTAATATTAAATACTGTGCACGCGAGACACACGTCAATATAGTTTACGTATGTAATCAACCTAACAAGTAAATAGACACATGAGATATGAGACATGAATCTCGCAGTTACCACAACAAATAAAAAAAAACGTATGTAAATACAATGATATACAATGATACCGATTGTGACGAATAACGATCTACAACTTTACTACAAGACTTATCACATCACTACGTAAATATTTATAGTAACTCACTGCAATAACATTCTTTTTCCTTCATGTGAATGTCCTATCTGTGTGCATGTTATCTGTAATATAACAATAACAAACACAAACATAGCATTTAAACCAACGCCTTCGCTACGTTGTATTTATATATGTCTATTTTATAAATAAATATAAATTGTAGATTAAGATCACTAAAATTAGATATTGTAACCATTATTCATGTAATTCAGAATGCAGAGAAAACTAGGAAATCCCAAATATGTTAAATTGTTACATAATGAAAGCGAGTTACAACGCAAAACGAATACAAATAATATTGCTAGCCATTTCTTACCATTTTCAAAGAGGAAAGCGATATATAACATTAGAAAGCCAACCGGGTACGTATATATGGAAAAAAATACCTGATGGAATAATCTGGTATATTAGGACAGAATATATGGCGTTAATAATATCTTATGTTTCACTAATCATGTTGTTGGCACCATCAGAAACTACTAAACCATTATTTATTGTACATTTTAAGCAATTTTGAATGATGTGACGAGGAAAACTCAAAGAAAAACAATGTAGTAAAACCCACGTATTACATAGAATAATAATAATAATAATAAAATAATAATTCACATTCTTAATCTATCTTAACAAGTTTCAGGACTTATTATCAGTGTTCTTCTTGTATGTTCTTTAGCAATAGAGATAATGACGTGAATAACGAAACGAAATATTACGAAAAGTTTGGGCTAGTTCATGATTCATTCCAGTTAATATCAGTGGTATCGCCGATGCTCCCCACAGAGCACTACAAAGGTCGACAAAAAATACCCTCCCTCTTGCACGCAGTATATGATGAAAAATAATTGAAAAAAGATTGTTTCTAGCAAATTCGGCGACAGCTAATTATAAAAATTATCAATGCCAAATTATCAGTTCGAGAGAAAATCGACTTTGAAATTGTAACGTTTAAACGTTAATTTCCTTCGTGATTTTTTATTTCTCCCTGTTTCATTTTGCTAGCAAAGTTGCGGTTATGTAAGATGTGGCAATAATGACATTGAATTTGGTATTTATATGTACATAGTTATTTATGTACCAAGGGCATTAAACGGATGTTTATGCCCCGAGGATGACCGTTTAAAAAGCTCGAGGGCTAATAGGCCCAAGAGCTTTTTAAGTCGCCCGAGGCTATAAATATCAAGTCATGCCCGTGGTACATAAAAAGATTCTAGTGATGTCCTACAATGGTTTTGTTCCTCCGTTTGAATAATATTAATAAAAATTTTGACGTAATCAAGTGACGTTCGTATCTACGGAGTTGAATAACAATACAAACAATTCGGAGTTGAGTGACAATGCAGACAATTAAATGTCAAACAGAATAACCTTAATCGCCAATAATAGACATTGATGAATTAAAATTTACAGTTGGAATGTCAAATATTTAATGTATCTGACATATAAACCATGGCAACGCTTAATGCCCGTGCGGGCGTTAAGAATCCTTAATGCCCTTGCGGGCATAAAGTAGCTGTTTTTGCCCCGGTATTTAAGATGTAAAATGTCACTTTATGATCATGTAGGAGATAATTTTTTACCATAAAAATTTATTTAACTCATTTTGCACAATTGTGACTTCGGTCCCCCCTCCGATCGTTATACCCATGTTCCCTTCTACTTCTAAAGTCAATCAGGAGACTTATGGGTCTCTAATATTCGTTACATTTGAGAGTAAAATCTTCGTTTAATTGCTAAAATTTGTTACGATTTCTGAAAAAATAACATCTTTGGCCAATATGTCTTTCAATGGTTTATTTCTGCTTTTCTTTCGGATATACAGCAAATTTGGTGACGATTTCAGTGACGATTTTGCAATGTATAGCTTCTGTACAAAATAGCTCCTTATATTAGCGTGGTCGTTATTTGAGAACCACTGTTTATAAGAAAGAGTTGTAAATAACTTTCTGCGGTAAACTGCAAAACACCGTGCATGTGCACGTTAGGCTCTCATAAAATTTGCGGACGCCATAGAATATTAAAACCTAACACTTTCCGTGCTGGATCCCTATAGGATAGGGCATCTTTGGTAGGTTTGTTTCCCTTATTTATGCTAATATTACTGTAGTACAAGAAATTCTTCTGTTTCTGATAAAGGATGAACAAATAAATCCCATTCCTTGGTTTACACATTAACAACATTGCACTTCATCCATTTCAGTTTTTATCTTTATTATTTTGGTCATCTCTTCTTCATAGAAATCCGGGTGTGTCTCGTATGTTCTTTCACTTGACATTCAATGCTTTGCTTGGTGTATCCCACAATCCATCTGAACAAGTTAATTACCATGATTAGCGACACAAAGTTTTAATTTTTGACTATTGTAATAATTCCAAAATTACCAGATGGGGCGGATTTGTTATTGAATCTTCCTTCACCATTTCTGAGATCACTATTTTCCCTAACTGTATGAACCAATATACAATATACCAATAAAAAATTACCATTCGCTACAGTAACCAATTTCTCCACCTTCATCCTAAACACCGTTACGCGTTGTATAAGCTACGTCTGGCTTAAATATTAAGGTAGCGTCCACAGAAATTCAAAATAAACAACCATTTGAAGCGGTACCTGGCCGATTGAGTCGCACCAATCTAATTACTGATTTCCTAATAATTCACAACGCGCCGAGATAGTCACAAGAAACAAGATTTTTTTTTTCAGACCGGTATTGGCCGTTACACGTTATTGACATACCTAAGCAGCGGTAAATGCGCAAGCACATTTATTTAATTCGGTAGGCATTGAATGCTTTTTATTTGTATCTAATTCGGCGCCTCAAAAGCAAACAAAGAACAAACTTGATTAACAAATTCCTCGATCGGTTGTAGTAAAAACGATAAAGAAAAGCAAAACAGCTCCACGGTCGAATTAAATTTTCGAAAACTGTAATCCTAACGCAGTAAACGCAATAATAAATAAAACTATAAGTTTGTCTTTGCTCAAAATTATTAGTAAGTGGGGACATTTGTCTTATAAAAAATTTAAGGAGAGCATAATTAGCTATAAAATCACTTACCAAATAATAACTCTACAGTACCCTGGATCATTTACATGTATGAGGTACTTACGTGTAAAATTTACATATGTATATACCTAAAATAACACTTTAGATATTTGATCCCATAGAAACTCCAACATTTCACACAATCGCCCCTTTTCGTATTCATATTTCTTTTCGAACGAATTTCAGAAAGATTTTGCTATGTTTTGCCATTTTAGTACTTTTTCTTGCTTTTATTTTCCAGGTTTTGTGGTCTATGCCTGTAAATAAAAAAAGCGGTTTTGGATAATAGAATTAATATTTATTTGCTATTTGATTAAAATTGATATTCCACTCTTAAATAATATTCAGTTTCTGGTATAGAAACAGATTCTAATGCGTTTATTATGTCATATATGTGCTAGTTTGAACAAATGCTAACATATTTTTCAAATGTTTGTCTTAAATTTACCTATCGTAGTCAATTGGTAGGTTATTTGAGATACCGGAGAAATAACAGACCGAAGAATGAAAAGATTTCATTATTTCTGACAACTAATAAAAGATAAAGAATTTAAATTATATATCTTGTTAAATGCTTTGATCCAATAATGAGACCAATAACAAACTGTTGAGTTACAAGTGGGAGATTGTTTCGGTTTATTTTGCTTCATATACAATAATAATAATATTTAGTAACATTTTATGTTTTCCTTTAAATTATTTCTATTCCAAAATTCAAAATTCGTTATTGCCTCTGTATTGCTTAATGATTTTGTCTTAGTAAAAGCTAAAACCGTTTTTCTGCAAATTCCGAAACCAAAAGCCTGGTTTTTTAAAATTCCTGTTTGCATAAACCTTACATACAGTAGAGCGTCGATAATCTGAACTTCGGTAATCCGAACATTCGCTAATCCGAACGCCAACAAAGAAATAATAATAAAATAAATCACTGAGTAACCTAGGGAAAAGCCGTTTTTGTCGGTTCCTATTTTGAGATAAATGTTTGATTTTGTACTCGTATTTTCCACTATTAAATAAATAAATAAAAAATAACTCATAAATAAATCATAAATAAATCATAATAAATCACAATAAATCATAATGAAATTATAAATAAATCCCTTCGATATGCCTCCGATGCTACGATATCCCTTCGATTTTGACCTTTTGGCATTCTTATAGTTTATGAAGAGCGGAATCGAATGGTGTTGGTTTCATTACGATTGAACTTGAACGTCATAGAAATATTAGGTATCTTAATTACCTACAATTTGAGGTATGAGGGAAATTTATGCAAACATTTTTGAAGAAGTTATAAACACTTTTCAGTGGAAATTGATTGAAATACGTTGGCTATAGGAACGAACACTATCGCGATTTAGGGTGGCAAAACTCTGAACGTCATAGGAATATTAGGTATCTTAATTACCTACAATTTGAGGTAAGAGGGAAATTTATGCAAACATTTTTGAAGAAGTTATAAACACTTTTCAGTGGAAATTGATTGAAATACGTTGGCTATAGGAACGAACACTATCGCGATTTAGGGTGGCAAAACTCTGAACGTCATAGGAATATTAGGTATCTTAATTACCTACAATTTGAGGTAAGAGGGAAATTTATGCAAACATTTTTGAAGAAGTTATAAACATTTTTCTGTGGAAACAGATTGAAATACGTTGGCTATAGGAACGAACACTATCGCGATTTAGGGTGGCAAAACTCTGAACGTCATAGGAATATTAGGTATCTTAATTACCTACAATTTGAGGTAAGAGGGAAATTTATGCAAACATTTTTGAAGAAGTTATAAACACTTTTCTGTGGAAACTGATTGAAATACGTTGGCTATAGGAACGAACACTATCGCGATTTAGGGGGGCAAAATTTTGAACGTCATAGGAATATTAGGTACCTATCTTAATTACCTACAATTTGAGGTATGAGGGAAATTTATGCAAACATTTTTGCGGAAGTTATAAACATTTTTCTGTGGAAACAGATTGAAATACGTTGGCTATAGGAACGAACACTATCGCGATTTAGGAGGGGGGCAGAACTCTGAACGTCATAGGGATATTAGGTCTCTTAATTACCTACAATTTGTGTTCTTAATTTGGACGTCCCTTAAGAGATATCACATTGAAACTAACAGTGTTCGAACGAGCTCAATCTAAAAGTGGAAAAGTCCGATCCGAAATATGTAAATTAGTATCCGTAATTAATTAATAACTAATTAGGTGACACGAAATATTAGCAAAAATCGGGATATTCAATACGCTGTATCTCGTTGACCATTTGTTCCATCTCAATAAAACCAACACCATTCGATTCCCCTCTTCTAAAGATATAGGAATGTCAAAAAGTCCGATCGTGATTATACAGCGTTGAGATAGCAGGCGTAAACAAAGATCGGCGTGTTATACGACAGTTTGCGTTCTTAATTTGGACGGCCGGCTTCCAGCCCCCCTTATGGGAAGTTATGTGTATAGAGAAGTGCTAATTACTCCAGTACCCTAAGAGATATATAACAATATTTTGGAGACTGTGGCGAACTTAATAATAAAATTATAAACCCCTAACCACAACAAGTATTTTAGAAACCTAAATACGTATTTCAGCAACTATGTTGCCATCTTCAGTAGAACCTTAAAAAAAGAAAAAGAGAGATTAGCACTTCATAGTATCTTTACTGGGTATTGTCCAAGCAAATCCCACTTCCACTAGTGATTTGCTTGGACAATATCCAGTAAAGATACTATGAAGTGCTAATCTCTCTTTTTCTTTTTTAGGTTCTACTGAAGATGGCAACATAGTTGCTGAAATACGTATTTAGGTTTCTAAAATACTTGTTGTGGTTAGGGGTTTATAATTTTATTCCTAAGAGATATGGCAATGAAACTAACATTGTTCGAACGAGGATTGTTCTATCAATCTAAAAGTGGAAATGTCCGACCCGAAATACGTAAATTAGTATCCGTCATTAATTAATAACTGATTAGGTAACGCGAAATATCAGCAACAATCGGTATATTCAATATGCTGTATCTCGTTGACCATTTCTTCAATCTCAATAAAACCAAGACCGTTCGATTCCCCTCTTGTTAAACTACAGGAATGTCAAAAAGTCCGGTCGTGATTATACAGCCTTAAAATAGCAGGCGTAGACAAAGGTCGGCGTGTTATACGACAGTTTGCGTTCTTAATTTGGACGGCCGGCTTCCAGCCCCCTTATGGGAAGTTACGTGTATAGAGAAGTGCTAATTACTCCAGTACCCTACGAGATATGGCAATGAAACTAACACTGTTCGAACGAGCATTGTTCTATCAAACTAAAAGTGGAAAAGTCCGATCCGTAATATGTAGATTAGTATCAGTAATTAATGAATAACTGATTAGGTGACACGAAATATTAGCAAAACTTGGGATATTCAATAGGCTGTAATCTCCATTTGTTCAATCTCAATAAAACCAACACCATTCGATTCCCCTCTTCTTAAACTATAGGAATGTCAAAAAGTCCGATCGTGATTGTTTAGCATTGAGTATTGATTATAGGTACCCTGAGAAATATCGCAATGAAACTAACACTGTTCGAACGAGCATTCCTCGGTTAACATAAAAGTGGAAAAGTCCGATCGGAAATATGTAAATTAGTATCCGTAAATATTAGTAAAATCTGGATATATCTTTCTACCTTAAAATAATACATATTTTGACATCGAATATCCAACTGATAAGCGCTTTTTGTCAACTCTTGGGAAATGGAATTTGGGAAAAAACCAAGTAAAAATAAACGCGTTGTTGTACAAATTCCAGTCTCTTTCTTATCTAAATTCCAATACCGTTGAAGGATTGTACGCACTATACCGTCGTAATATGCATACTTTGTAACGTTAGGTATTCAAGTTAATACGCAACGAGGACAGGATAAATCAACACATCTTGGAGTTTACTGCCGGCAAGTTGCGCTATAAAATAAGTCATGACGATAAAATCTCCGATATATTTATACCGCCGCTGAATAGAAAAAAGCGCGGTGCTGCTGTTCGCCAAAGATTTATTTTCAGCGCCGGTGTTATAGATACCTGCATGCTCGATAAATCAGCTTCTAATGACGTAATTACAATGCTTAAATCATCGGTAAATTGCAGGTTTTGCGTGGCCTATTAAAAGAAAAATGGTAAAATCACTCGCCCCGTGGAGATTTCAACGCACAGTAAGGCGGCACGCCTTGCGTAATCCATCAATTAATGATCTACATTTGATTGCGCCGCGTACAGGTAATTATTGTTACAAAGCGTTTCGATAATATTATGATGGATTTTTTTGGTCGTAAAAGTGATTAAAACTGTAAATAAGCGGCTATTCGTTCCGATGTAATGGTTTTAATTTTATTTACCTCGATGGTTTTAATAAATCGCAATTTCCGTAAATTGTTAATTGAGCTAACCAGATTACTACGCACATACAATGTATGATGGACATAATATGTATACTACCTACGCGTATACCTATAGGTAGTTGACTTTTTTATTTTGTAAATTAAAAGTCGATCGCCTACAACGGTCCATTAGGGCGGAGTTATCGTTAAAACTAATTATGTAAAATGTGCAGAGTACCACACGGCAATTTTATTTCCACACTACTTTGACAAAATTTCTGCTGAAAAGTTGCACAAAATGTATGCAATAAAGTAAACATGCTGTAAAAGAGGGTGACGCTGAGATCCCTGGGGGTTACTTTGATTCTTATTTTGAAGGAACCTTCGATATTTTCAATCTGAATTATTAAAGGTGTTTGAGAAAGAAACGTGTAGGTGTTTTTTAATTTAAAGGAATATGGTTATTACGTAAACTCGTCAGTAATGTAGAATCAACTAAAGAAGCGAATGATAATTAATCTAGGTGAGGAAAATTTTTGGAAAGAGCACCTCCGCCTGGATTTGAACCAGTAACCCTCCAATTTCCGGTTGACAGCTCTCTCATTTGAGCTACAGAGGCAGTGGAAATTTATAGGTTTTATTGTCACTTCAGGACTTGCAATCTGGGTTTCGAATTAAAGAAACCCGTCGTGAAACCTATTGGGGATAGATAGAAGATTGGTAACTAGGAGTCGCTAAATCTTTATTGCTAAAAGCTCATACAGAGGAATAAATTCAAAGGAAAATGGTTATTACGTAAACTCGTCAGTAATGTAGAATCAACTAAAGAAGCGAATGATAATTAATTCAGGTGAGGATAGTTTTATTTAATTTTTTCCAGTAATTTTACAAAATATTTCTCCGTTCTTTTGTTGAACGGTACGATAATTTTACAGAAGAAGTGATTTTTTTAACTTCTATTTCGTTTGTTTACAGCAATGTCGTGGATCACTTGATTGATACAGCGAAATGGGTCTAATTTTTTTAAAGTTTAAACAAGAGGGTTTTCGATCAGTTTTCATAAAGTTCAGTTAGTATATACAAAGGATCATTACCAATACCTACTTACCTTCCTGCAAGTTTTCTTACCTTTTTGTACTATATGGTGAAAATACGTTTACAAGCTAATGTGATAATGCCTCGTTTTTATAACAGGATGTTCCACTTTACCGCAGCAATTCGTTTAAGGAAAGTAAGTGTTATTATGTTTAAAAATTTATATATTTGTTTAAAATCTTAATAATTAACAAAAAGAAAACTCGGATAAAAGAATGCGCAGAGAATGACAGAGACAGAACACAATCCATACCCATATAAAAATATTAATAATTTTCTGTACAAAAAATTAAAAATAAATTAAATAACAAATAAACCTTTTGCTGATTTTTTTCGAAAGTAAATGTCACAAACAATGTAAGACAATATACATGGACTAATTAGATTTTTTGATTCCTTAAGAAGTTAGAGCCGTTTAAACTACGGATTTGTAATATTTCAAATCCTTATAACTTTTTAAAAATCCGTAATAAAAAGCAAAACGTTTCAATTTCTATTTGCAAGAAGTTTTTCCGAAAAAGAGTGGGACATCTGTACCTATAAGGCAAAATGCTGTTATAGTAATCTTATTAATTTAGAATATTTACTGATTTAAGTAGGGAAGCATACAAATTGTATGACCTTGCGTACAACAAATCTGATGTGGCCAGGCACATGACTTTATCATACTATATATAAAATTAATAGTTTAGCTGCATGAGACTCTATTTGATCGAGATCGGCTATGTCTGCATTAAAATAAAACTAGTAGAACTAGACAGATATCGGTTATGTAAAAATACATATTATTACTGAAAATAGAGAAAATATGGAACTTCACATCTTCGCACGTATTTTTGGTAGTTTTTGTGTGGTATTACAAAGACTAAACCTGCAGTTCCTTTGGACCCTTTTCAACAGAAAGCTTTTCAGCTCTAAGTTTGGTTACAAAACTTCTAATTATACAGTTTCGTCCCGATACCTTTAGTAGTTTCTCCGGAATCGTCGCCACAAAAATCGGGTACCTACACACATACACACACACAGAGAGACACTTTCTTGTACCTAGGTCAAAAATGATCAGGGGACTCAAAAATATCTATTTCCGCTAAAATCTCGATTTTCTTTTCGGCACGGTTACAATACTTTATCATACTGCGTATTAAATGGGCGTTTCTACAGATTTCGTTGCGCCGTCAGAGAATTCTTTGTTTTTCGTTATTGTTTTGTTTAACAAGCGACACCACTTACAGTAAAAAGTAATGTGAAGAACAAGTTTGGGTTTCATCTTTAATAAAATTTACAAAAATTGCTTTAGTATTTTTTAGTTAGTTCTACAATTTATCTATGTTTTAATTTTTTATATCTATAATTTCTAGTTTATGTTTGATAGCTCGTAGTTATTTTGGGTATCGCTGATACCAAGTAGGCAAAAAATTGGCCCTAAATCACATACCTGCAGTACTTCTGTTTTAATTTCTATAATGTCGGGCCAAACATCCTTCTGCTCTAAACAAAAACTACTCAAAACTACTATTCTGCATGTATTGTTTTCTCAATTTCAAACATAAAAGACGTCAACTCCGGCTTTCCAAACAATTATTACCTTGACAAATTGTGCGTATCCGAGTCCCAGTTTATAGATTGTAACTGTTCCTATTCGCCACGGATACGCTGCGGAAAAATGCATTCCAATCAGCATCAGTCTCAAGTCCGTACAGATTCTTATAATAAACGTTCTCCTTTTGTCTATCGCGTAGATCGCACATACGGGCGATTGTTTCCAACGCTAAATGTTCGATTGTTTCGCAATAATAGCGCCGCGCCGGTCGGCAGTGTGAAATGTGTTATTAGCCAATGTGCCAGTGTAGAAAGTTACAGCCGCACAAATCTGGTACTTACTATGGATAATGAGATACCATCTCTTTTATACTGGAGTCTTTCAGTATTTTTCGAAAGTCCACATTGTATGCGTGATGATTGAAAATGATCTTCCTCTGACAATTATTACCGCCAATAGAGTGTAAAAAATCCTATACAAGGTGTTACATGAGATGGCTAGATTTGGTTTGTCTGTAACTAAAGAATGCTTTCCTTTTGCACCTCTTCTTATTTGATAATTGGACACGAGGGCGCAGTATGGTCATGGGCGGATTAATGCATGTCTCACTTTAAAAGGTACAATGAGGATTTTCATCCTTAATAAACATTTATCTAACATAAAATATGGTTATATAAAATCATTATTTTCGTGCTATCTTGTACAAGGTACAAAAGTGCAACAGCGCATTATATGTACTAAATAAACGAAATGCATTATGAAAGTCATTTTATGGTGTGTTATTACAATTATTATACTGGTTTTTGTAATGCATGCAAATGTAGACCGATGCTAATTGAAGTAATGTAGCAATAAGAAATAAAACTGCGTCTTGTACGTTGGTCACGTAGAAATAATTGCATGGGTGGGATTTCCATGTTTCTAAAATAAAATTTGGATCACTTTCCAATTATTTACATATCTATGCAATTTAATTTAGATTATCTAATTTTTTGTGCCGATGTGGGTATAACGACTCAAGATTAGCATCAGTTGGATTTGATTATGCAAACTTACTACCGCAATATCGTGAAAGAGGTACAAAGGTACACGCTAGTGGCTACTATTTGAAATAATATCATCAATATAGCAAAAATTAACGGAACACCTAAATAACTCTCGAACGGTAAGAAATTTAAAAAATAGTTCAAACAAAAGTATTTTGGCTTTAAACAAGCTATCGCTTAAATATATTTACAATATACTGGGTGCTTATTTTATTATAGAAATTTGGTAACTTTCCTTCTTCCTTCCTTCTTAAATAGAACAGCCTGTATATTATTACATGTTGTAATTCTAAGATTAATTCTAAGAATTGCAAATATATTTAAACAATAGCTTGTTTAAAGCCAAAAAACTTTTCTTTGAACATTTTTTTTTTATTTCTTACGGTCGGAGAATTATTTAGGTGTTCCGGTAACTTTGGCTAACCCTGTATAATAATAAAATAAATGGTAACGATAACATTACAGCTTGCAGTGCCATGGAATATTCCTATTTAATCAGGCAAGCAATGCATGGCGTAAGTCTGCAGGAAACCATAACGTGTGTGATACAAAAATGTTTAAGGCAAATGGTGGGATATCTGGAAAGTGTGTATTTCTAGTACAACCAATATAGAAATTCATAATTAAGTTTAAAAATCATGTTAGAGTCAGAACTGTTGTGGTATTGAATGCTTTGCTAGCTAGAGGAAAGGTGTAGTAATAATGATTATTTGAACTTGTTTAGGTTCATTAGAATAGGCCCAAGATTGGACAAAGAATCTACGAGTTTTTGGTCACGTATGATCCATTATTTAATATAATGCTGTTGTTTACCTATATTTTAAATAAAAACATATCAACGCGTAGGTTAATTAACAAAACAAGGCAATTAATGTATACCAGATTGAAATAGCCAACACCAGAAAAACAGATTTGATCTAAACGAATTTCGTTGTTTTGATTTTAAGTATTTCATAACAATTGCATCTTTGTTTGCTTGGCAAATAATAGGTTTGATGTTTGACCTAATAAAATTAAAACTATTACAGAAACTATTTACGACCCAAATATTTTGTTCCGAAAAATCGATTGAAATTAAATTTTAATTGTGGCCATTCGGGCTTCTACACATCTACAATAGTTTGTTCGTTAAGTGCAAAATTATTTTACGTACTCTACGCACGACAAAAATCTTATACAAGATTTACATTTATGCACACAACGTAAGAACATCAACATGTAACATTGTAATAATTCTCTCCATGGTACTTTGGTTATAATCAGTTAAAATAAAATGCAAGGTTGCAGTATTTCCAAAGTATATTCAATAAGATTTTCCGGCTACCGGTTTCGAGATAAAATCGTCCTCAGGGCCCAACGTCAAAATTATTATTGTATTTCTGGTATTTTTTTTTCTTGCCAAATTTGTTAACTCATTTTCTATTATAACTTATAATAATAATTAGTGTTGCAAGCACTATACTTGTTTGACCGATATCGTAAAACATTAATAAAATTACAAAAAAATACGAGAAATCCTATAATAATTTTTGTCAAGAAATACGTACTAACATTGTATATTATTGTTTAAACAAATTTATTTGCTCAAACGATTGCACATTAAGTAACAAATTACAAAAAACATGCCAACAATATAACAATAATAATTTCTACAAAAGAAAAAATCTGATGTGGCCAGGCACATGACTTTATCATACAAAATATAAAATAGTTTAGCTGCATGAGAATCTATTTGATTCAGATAAATCGTGTCTGCATTAAAATTAAACTAGTTAGCCAGGATTTGACAGATATTTTGATAGTCAATAGTATCAATAGTAGGTATTGTCAAAGCATCAGCATTTGACACTACCTAGAGGCCATCAGAATAATAGTTAATTATCTCACAAGTGCCGAAAGTACGGAATAGCGCGACGAGCGCTGATGCGGCGCGTCACCGATGGCGGCGCGTCGCCGTCGCATGTGAGCGAGTCGCGCTATGTAGTTTTCGGCAGGAGTGACATCAACGTTTTTTGTGTTGCGTTTTGAGAAATAAGTATTTAAAAAAATATGGTTATATTTCTGTATAGGAAATGTTAGGTTGATAATGGGTTGATACCCACCACTTCTACGAAACGTCAAGTTTGAAAAGCTAATTCAAATTCTGACAGATTTATATTCGTTCATGACACTGTAGATGTCACATACTACCGTACCACCATACTAAAATATAACTACACTCATCGCTATACTTTATTTACAATTTTCTCTATTTATCGTTTTTACAATTAGATATAACAACGGGTTATTTCTTATCAACAAACAATCAAATTGGTGATCTTATTTTATATGAATTTTGTATTTTGTACTTTGCCGCACTAGAGCGGCAACGTTCTATAGCGGTTCTCCAACCTATGATGAAATCAGCTGTTTTCGAGTGTGACAGCCATAGACATTTCTGTGGTGACAGCACAAAAAAATATTTGTCAAATCCAGGCTACTATGTAGTTTCATATCAATGCAGATGCGACCGATCTCGATCAAATAGAATTTGTTCTTGAAGCTAAACTATTAATTTTACCCAAAAATATCATAGGTATAAATTATTCAAAATTTCCTCTACTTTAATTTATTATATAACTATTTTGACGAAATTATAGAAATGGCAGCTAATTTGCAAAATCGTTGCAAAATGCTAAGAGTAAATACCCACTTCCTTTGGACCCTTTTGAACCAAAAGCTTTTCAGCTCTAAGTTCAGTCATGAAACTTCTAAATATGAACTTTCGGCCCGATACCTTTAGTAGTTTCTCCGGAATGTAATTTCGTATCAATGCAGATGCGATCGATCTCGATCAAATAGAATTTGCTCTTGAAGCTAAACTATTAGTTTTACCAAAAAAAGTCATAGGCATAAATTATTCAGAATTTCCTCTACTTTCATTTATTACTTAACTATTTTGTCGAAATTACAGAAATGGCGGCTCATTTGCAAAATCATTGAAAAAGGCTTAGAATAAACTACCAGTTCCTTTCGACCCTTTTGAACCAAAAGCTTTCCAGCTCTAAGTTAGGTCATGAAACTTCTAATTATGAACTTTCGTCCCGATACCTTTAGTAGTTTTTCCGGAATCATCGCCACAAAAATCGTTTACACACACACACGCACGCACGCACACACACACACACACACACAGACATTTTTTTGTACCTTGGTCAAAAATGTTCAGGGGACCCAAAAAGACCTATTTCCGTTAAAATCTCAATTTTTTTTTCGGCATGATTACATTACTTTAGCATACTGCGTATGATAAAGTAAAAACAATACAAATATTTGTTTAAAAAAATGAAAAATGTTTAAATTTAATTGAAAATTGATATTAATTGTACTTTTTTAAATTTAATTGTGAATTCGTTAAGAATTGACAAAAAAATGCCAATAATTTAATAATAGTTTCTACAATAAATATAAAAATATGTCCGTAACAATTTATGTTTGTTTAAACGAATATTATTTGTTTGAACAATTTACAAATTAGTTAATAAATTTCATAAAACTGCCAATAACCTAATAATAAGGAGAAAGGTAATTTCCACCTAATAATAAGTTATGCAAAAAATATAGCAAATTATGTCCATTACAATGTATATATTTGTTTAAACAAATGTTTTTGTTGAAACAATTGCAAATTAGTTAAAAAAATACCAATAATCAAACATTTTTTTCAAAATTTGAAAAATATCTGCTTAACCACATAGGTATATTTTTGGTTAAACAAATGGTAATTGGTAATTTTTAAATTAGTTAATAAATTACATAAAACATGTCAATAATCCAATAATAGTAATTTTTGTCAGAAGAATAATAAATCACGTAACTTTGTAAAATTGTAAATTTTGGGAACATTTTGCCTCATTTTTATTGTACTGCAGGAGAGGGTAGGGGCTGTGAAAAACAAAATAGTGGTTGTGGATTTGAACTTTGGGAAGTTCTGAACAATTTCTGATAATCTCCTGCAACTTTTTTTCTAAATCCGAAACATAAAAAAAAATAAAAAAAAATGTGCATTTTTCCAATCTTTTTTAAATGGGAAATTTGGGGTGCTCGGTGGCACGTGTTAAAGTTAACCGATTTTTCTCAAAGGAACCGATTGGGGGGGGGGGGGGGGATCCTTGCCCTCCAGCAAAAAAAAAGATTTTGCAAGGTATAAATTTGGACCACCCTAATGTACATAAGAACAATTAAGTAACTTCTGATTTTCTTTTATATTTTCATTTTCTAATTATATTTCACAAATCATCCCAATACCTGGGATTTACCCATGTTATTCACATTCCTTATTATCTTCTGCACAGTCTCTGCAATTATAGACATGATATGTTACGTAATAAAATATATTTTTGATAGTATTAATTAATCATTACAATTTGATTAATGACTACAATTTACAAAAGGAAATATGTGCTGGCATTTAAACAAAAATTAGGCACATGATAACCAGAAAACCTGTTCTCGGTCTAAATAAAATCTTCCCATCAGATCGATCAGCATATTGATTTAATTTGGCGGATCTAATTCCCAGCCATTCCATACCATTAGAAGGTCGCATGCCACCGATGCCAACTGCCAACTCCGTTGAACCCGGCAATTATTACCAGTGAGGCATCCATTACTCATGCAAGCTATAGATATAAACGCCATGCGTACCGTTATATGAAAGTTGAAATTTTCATATAATATCTAGGCACTGGGCTTGACTTGTGCAGCGAGCATATTAAGCGCGTCCGGACTCCGGACTCCCTGCGAGCAGTTTTACCGGAAATAGTAAAGTTGCAACGGAATGTCAACGTGAGTGACTTGTTTTGCTCTCCTTTTAATTGTCGCTCCGTGACTCCGCGTCGGCCTCCTTTACCATCCAGAAATCCTTCTGATGCATGACAGCATAAATGTCGGCAATTATATCAACGGAGATTTATTAATTATAATTCACGTTGTCTCGCTGGATAAGATTACTGTTTCGAGATCTGAGATTAACGTAATGAGTGGTTGTGTTTCAATATTGCGGGTAACCTGATTTGATTTGCGCGTTCCACGCAAAAAAGGTGTGATCTACAATCGGTTTGACATATTGCGAATTGAGAAATCGTGTGAAATTGTAGCATGGAATCCGGAGAAATGTACCTAGGTATTTATATCAGTTAGTAGATTGGTCTGATTTTCCTGTGCTGAATTGTATAGAAAAGTCCTGCATTGTAACCTTGTCTCCTCTAATGTCTTTTAGGTGACATCTCAACGTTATAATTCTTCAATTTCAATTTGATCATTGTTGTAGTGTCGTTTTACTTTTTACTTTATCTTTTTGGGTCCCCTGATCATTGTTGACCAAGGTACAAAAAATGTCTGTGTGTGTGTATGTATGTGTGTGTGTGTATGTGTGAATGTGTACTCGACTTTTGTGGAGACGATTCCGGAGAAACTACTGAAGGTATCGGGACAAAACTTCATATTTAGAAGTTTTATGACTAAACTTAGAGTTCAAAAGCTTTTGGTTCAAAAGGGTCCAAAGGAACTGGCTATTTACTCTTAGCACTTTGCAACGATTTTGCAATTTAGCCGCCATTTCTGTAAGTTTGTCAAAAAAGATAAATAATAAATTAAAGTAGAGGAAATTTTGTATAATTTATGTTTATAACATTTTTTGGTAAAATTAATAGTTTAGCTGCAGGAGCAAATTCTATTTAATCGAAATCGTGTCTGCATTAATAGCCGGTAGCCAGGATATATTGAAACTTTTGACAGTATTCAGAACGTCACCGGTTGCGAAACGTCAATGCAACACACAAATGCATGGAGAATGCGTTGAAGAGGAGAAACACTCGCGCAAGTACAGTGCAACAATATTCAAACATCTTGGTACCAATGTGTATTTCAATTGCGGATAGCCTTCTTATGTTTTGGCGAATAAATACAAGAAATATTGTAAGACGGTATGGTAACATTAAAACTTATTTGGAATATTGAGCATAATTCTTTATGAACTTTTGTAGTTAGCACTGAAGACGGGGTAAAACCCGAAAATATAGTATGCTAGAAGCCAATATAATATATTATTCATCAGAACCAATAACCGTTTTACTTTATCATATGTAGTATTACAAGGAGGTTTAGTCTTAGCATTTTTGAAATATTTAGCAAATAAGCCGCTATTTCTGGAAGTTCGTCGAAATAGTTAAATAATAAATTAATGTAGAGGAAATTCTGAATAATTTATGACTATGAAATTTTTTGGTAAAATAAATATTTTAGCCGCATGAGCAAATTCTATTTCATCAGGATCGCTCGTACTGCATTAAAGCACTAGTATTAAAACTCGTTAGCCAGGATTTGTCAGATATTGTGATTCTAATGACAGTAGGTTGTGTCAAATGCTGATGTTTTGACATTATACACTGTAAATATAATCCAAATATCTGTCTAGTTCTAGTAGTTTTATTTTAATGCAGACGTGGCCGATCTCGATCAAATAGAATCTCATGCAGCTAAACTATTAATATATGGTATGATAAAGTCATCTGCCTGGCCACATCAGATATTTTTTATGGTATGTTACACGTATTAGAGATATTTTTCAAAAACACGTCTTACAAAACCGCTTCCTGTCTATTTCAGAAACTAGTAAATACTTAGTTTTTGAGAAAGTAATACTAATACTCGATAGCTAAAACAAAATATGAAATAAGTCTTAAATTACGACAAAAAAGACCTAAACGTTGTGCTGTCATGTGTGTGAACTTTATATGAGAAAGAAATGACAACCGATCTGACTGCGTCGTTTTGGGCAAGATGCCCAAGCAAAACACGCATTTTGATAGATTGGAACGCACTGATTGGTAATATCATTCAGCTATTTTGGATACTAAAACGTATAGTTTGTGATCATGATTTTATCTGAAAATTAGTTATGTACCAATAAAAAAATAATAATTGGTGTTGTTTTTGGGATTACAGAGCGTTCCAAAAACAACACATCAATTGTTACGTACAGTACAGGGCAAAAAATACTAAAAAACAAAATCAACTAAAAAAATAATGTTCATGTACCCACTTGGCATCTATCATGGGACGAGGAATAAGAATACAAAAACAGAAGTAGGTACACAGCTTTTGCAACAGTTAAATGTCACTAAACTGGATCATATACTATATAATTTGGTATATTCCATATACCTACATCATACAAGGTCTTGTTTAAGTAATCGTAAAATTACATAACAACTATTTTGTTCAGAAACAAGCATTAAATGGAGTTTTAAACATAGTAATAACAATAATATTTGTGATAGATGTGTTATTTGACATTTTAGTTAACATTAACATACGGTCCATATCATTATGCATACTTAAATTTCAGAGGTTGTTCACTTGTTTATTTGCTGTTTTACATTCATATCGCGGTGACAAACGTCGTCTAATGTAGAACTACCCACTCACTAAGTACGACAACAAAGACGTTAACAGTTGATGGAAAATTACATTCATTACACCACATCAGTTATCTGTTGATTGAGACAATTACCTACGCTCCAAAACGACAAAGTGTGATAATTTTCCATCAGTCAAATACCTACAATTACTGTAATGTTTTGGTGAAGTCCTTACAGAATTCCCAGAAAGATTTCGATTCGTACAAATAGCTGTCACCGCACCTTAATTGTATACGTCGTATTTTCCATAAGAAGAATATTCTGGCATCTTGAATAATAATGAATACTGAATAATAAGCATTATAGCAAAAAACTGCTTGTGCTGAAAAATCAAACACGTAAGAATTTAACATGTGTATTTTATTTCGCAGTCAGAATTATTTAACATCGAATTCAGAATGCATAAGAATGTTGAATACAGCGGTTGGCCAAGAAATTACACGTTTAATTAATGATTTCTCCGGTTGATGTTACAATTCTCTTGCATTCCGTTAAATCTGAAGTGAACCTGCACCTGAAATCTCTGACCACGTTCACTAACCCACTTCGAGAGCGTTTTAAACACACCTAAAAAACTCTTCTCGTTGAAAAGGTTAAATTCCACAAGACCTGATAAAATCTGAACGGATTAACGCACTAGTTGTTGATTTTTAAGCCGCATTGTTTATGTTTACAATACCAATTGACCTGGTCTTAAAGTGGGCAGCAAGTATCGTTAGCGGTTATACATATTTATAGATTTTAGGACCCGTAATAGATTGGGGAATAGAGGGCAGTGTCAAATTAGGTTGTGTTGTTATTTCCGTACAGAATTAACCTAGTTTTGTCCAGGCGGGTTTCCAATTAAACCTACAGAACTACAGAACAAGGGAAAACAACACAAATTTCAAATTTGTACCTCTGTTCCTCATTTTAAATGTGTTTTTTACCAAAGTTTACGAAAGTCTTTTATACTTTACAAAAGTTGGCGGCTCGTATGAAACCAAAACTGCAACCGTCAAATATGTAAATTTCGATGCCATATACAGAGCGATTCATAATATATGAATTTGTGATAAGAGTAAAGTACCTTTATTTTCATTATTATCGATATAATTTATTTGGAAATGTTGTTTAGAAGTAAAAATTATATTCAAATATGAAGTCAGAGCTACCTACCGTGATAACAAATATTTTTAGCTTTTTTCTTAATTATTACTCTTGTGACAAATATTAGTAAATGCCAGTGATACTAAAAGGATCTTTTTAATATAGGTTTAGAAATTTAAATATTTTTCTTTATATTTTTGTTATTTTGGTATGATAACTAATGTTTATTTAGAACTAGCCCAAATTTATTTTCTTGGTGCGAAGTAGATATTTCACCCTGTAGATATTAATATATCATACAATAACTAATTCAGGAGCGTGACTTACCTTTTATTCGGTTAATATTAATGAATGTGGTGGTTTATAATAGTAGTTATCTATCAACAGCTGATACTCAAGTGGTGGTACGCGCGGTACTACCACTGATGAAATTTTATTTTCACTGATAATATTTTAACAAAAAATAACTAAAGCAGCAAACATCCATTGTTTCTTGAATTAATTATGACTGACTTACCAGTTATTAAGTTAATAACTATTATTAATATGCTAATAATACTAATTTATCATCTATTAAGTTATTTTAGTTCTACTACTTACAATTACAAAAATACATACATAAATACATATTAAAAAAAATCTGATGTGGCCAGGCACACGACTTTATCATACAAGATATAAAATTAATAATTTAGCTGCATGAGAATCTATTTGGTTGAGATCAGTCGTGTCTGCATTAAAATAAAACGAGTTAGCCAGAATTTGACCGATAAATAAATAATTAAATAATAAATAATATTAAAAAAACAATATATTAAATGATTAAAATTAAAATTTTTATTGATTAAAATTAAATAATATTTATATTTAGGGCGGAGATCAGCACACTTGTTTCCAAATTGCTTTGCTCTTCCACTGAACCCCTTACGCAAACTAGAACTAAGACATCATTGTACCAATAATATAACAATAATTCCAAGAACTTATCAAAACAAAAACAAGCAAAAAATTAGTCTAGAGTCTAATTATACGTAATTGCAGTAAATCCAACTCAACAAAACATCGCACATGCCCATACAAAATAAAAATTAAAACAGCCTCCGATGTGCGCTCAATGCCTAAAGTCCCCTGTTGAGCAAACAGACAAACAACACTTCACCTTTTCCCCAAAACTGTTTAACGATAATTTTTGCATATCTTACCTGAGACCATTGTATATGTGACTGACCTGGTAAGAGAATGACCGTTTATACAGCTCAGCGCGAGTGGCAGGTGGAGCAGGCAAACCCCTGAATCTTAAATTAAGGTTATGGACACCCGTTCGACAGCGTAGATACGCGGAAGATTCCGCATGAGGTATTGTGGGATTCTCTTGGATAGCAACTTATAATATAATATTGCTGCATGCAACACCCTAGTGTTATCCATGTTCAACCACCACAAGTCGCCCAGCCCATTCGATACATGATCATACTTCCTCAAACCAAAAACAAACAGAAAACATGAATTTTGGACACGCTGAACACGCTGCCTATCCGACGCCGGCGCCGGCAGGCAAGTACCGTACACGCTATCACAATATGAGATCTTTTTACTGTTGACAGCAGATATAGTGAGATATTGTCAAAACATCAGCATTTGACACTACCGGTACTGTCATTAGACAGAAAATATTTGGAAAATCCTGGCTACTATGTAATTTCATATCAATGCAGATGCGACCGATCTCGATCAAATAGAAATTGTCTCTTGAAGCTAAACTATTAGTTTTACCAAAAAATGTTATAGGCATAAATTATTCAAAATTTCCTCTACTTTAATTTATTATTTAACTATTTTGTCGAAATTACATAAATGGCGGCTCGTTTGCAAAATCATTGAAAAGGCTTAGAATAAACTATCAGTTCCTTTGGACCCTTTTGAACCAAAAGCTTTTCAGCTCTAAGTTTGGTCATAAAACTTCTAAATATGAACTTTCGTCCCGATATCTTTAGTAGTTTCTCCAAAATCGTCGCCACAAAAATCGTTTACACACAGACATACACACACACACACACAGACATTTTTTTGTACCTTGGTCAAATATGTTCAGGGGACCCAAAAAGACCTATTTCCGCTAAAATCTCAATTTTTTTTTTCGGCACGATTACAATACTTCATCATACTGCGTATGATAAAGTAAAAACTAAACATCGAAAGAATTGTTAAAATTATCTTATAATCCTGTTTCTGTGTGTGGCTTCCGTCCCGTTCTATGCATAAATACATTCTTCTAGAAACATCTTTGGCCGCATTACTACCAAAATTCGGTGGAATGTTCTAGATACAATGTTGTATAGTTTGCTCTAAATGATTTATATCTCTAAATGGTCGGTGTTTGTATTAATTATTTTTTACGTAACCCCACTAAAAGAAATCTGACAGGGTAAAGTCGGGGGATATAGGTGGCCAGGATCGAAATTCCGAATTTCTGCCTATCCAGCGATGGCCAAATTTATGGTTTAAAAAGTTCTTGACAGAGTTTATATTGTGTATGGGCGCACCATCAAGCTGGAACCAAATTCGCGCCTGTTCAATTAACGGCAAATTGTCCAAAAAAGGTGACAACCCCCTGTTCAGGAACTGAAGATATAATTCCCCATTTCAATTTTGACGAAAAAACAGGCCCAAATATTTGATTATTCAAAATACCGCACAGCACATAAGTCTTAAAATGGTACTGATCTCGACATTCTCTTGTAAAGATCGGGTTTTCATGTACCCACCACCGGCAATTTTGTGAAAAATGAGTCTGTTCTTTGACGTAAATGTTGCCTCGTCTGTCCAAAGAATATTAAAAGAAAAAACTGTTCTGTTCCACTTTCCCCTCAAACCAGATGGCAAAGTCATACCTGTTGTCAAAGACTCTTTCTTTTAGTGTACTTATAAATTTTGGCTTATAAGGGCGATACTTGTTTAGTTTTAGTATTTCATGTACTGTTGATTTACTGCATTGGTTGCGTGCAGCAATTTGTCGAACAGAAGTCGTTTTATGCTCGATTACTTCTTGCAAACACTGGCAAACGTGTTTCCTCATTTTTGGCAACATATTTTTGTTGGGTTTCTTGAAGCTATTTTCAACAGACCCAGCCTGTTTGAATTTTTTCATTAAGCTAGAAATGGTTGAATGGGCAATTTGGTTGTGTGGATGTCTTTCATGGAAAATAGCAGCTCGGTGCGGTCTATTTTCTCCATGTATTAAAACAATTTCAACTTTTTGTTGGTGTGTATGTATTGTTTGAAAAGTTACAGCACATAAACTAATTTGTATTAATGTATGTATTTTTTTAATTGTAAGTGGAATAAATAAAATAAAAAATTTACTGAGAAATACATAATAAAAAAGATTTCAATATGGTGCGGACTTTCGTGCACACACTGTATATAGATTAATTTTAATAAGTGATTTAAATTAAATTAGTTACAAATACACATAAGCCCAACCCAATAGATCACATAGCTATTGATTAAAATGTCACCAGCTATCGTAGAAATGTACAGGTAGGTCTTGTAGGTCTCTATGTTGCGTTGCGTAAAAATTCAATTTCTGCTAATACCAATTTAATTGCGAAACGCTTAAATCGATTAGGCGTCTAGCCAATGTTACGAGTTTCGACATTATTTTTATTATCATTATAAACGCACTGTTATGGTATGATGTTGTCATTAATACATCATTAAGTCCCTAAGCATATTTGATGACTTATAATGACTCAATGGGTATTTTACACGGTACTAATTCTACACTTTAAAATCATAAAATATTGTTTCGTCACACTTTAAATTCAAATGAAAACAGTAAACAATAAGTAGGTATCTGCGGTACAAGGTTATCGTATTGGAAACGCATTGTTTTCTGTACGTTATTACTAAAGCCATAACTTCAAGTATTTAAAGTATTTTTTAGAAAACATTTGTTCTGGAGCAGATTATTGTAATTTGTGAAACATTCAAGTGATAACATTTATAAATTTACGCGACAATAATCGTAACTTATACTGAATGGTTGGTGATTTGCTTTAACAATGATATAATGTTACAGACATAATTACTGTGATACTAAAAATGGAAATATTATTACCCACCGTAAAATTTCAAATATTTATACAGGATTGAGACTACGTACTTATTTATACAGGTGGATCTATTCAAATTAATATTGTCAAATGTCAGTGAAACGACTGCTGAACGGTAATCAATTCTAAAGTTAAAAGCTTTTGATTGCTACATGGTGTTTAAGGTGCTACTTTTTTAATTGAAAAATGTTATATACCTGACAAGCGAACAGAGAAAATGAAATGGTCTCTATCGTCTGTCAAAGTTACAAAAAATTATTAAATTTAGTTTTAAAAATAATCAAGAAAACATTTTGTTTATATTTTTTATTGTTACTAAAATACCGATGTCCTACATTTACATGCCAAGATTTTTATCATAATGACAAAGACAAACTAAGATAACCGGTATTTTTTTCTTCTTTAAATATTTTAATCATTTGCAAGCTCTACTACACAAGGAAGAAGATGGAGTGTCCATCTTGCTCCTTGGCTATACCGTACTGATGAGGACTAATAGTCTTATATACTTAGTGTACTTTAGGTCACATCTAAATACATTTTTCATGTTGTATTTACATTTTCAATTTAAAACAGCGCCATCTATCCACAGACCGTTGAACTGCGTTGAACAATGTTGCAATGCCAACAGACTAAAACTCTCCCAGAGTGGTATTCTAGTTACGTACACTAAAAGCTAACTCCCATCGTTATACGTAGCATTTAATGTACTTTTATAATATATTACAGTACACAATAATTATACGCTAGTAAGACCAAAAAGAATTTCTATATTTGTAGTTTAGCTTTTTTTTAACATTAAAATTTGCAAGTATAATTTGCATATGCGGAGGTGGCCGAGTGGATAAGGCGTGTGCCTTCCACTCAGAAGTCCAGGGTTCAAGCCCAGGTTAGGCAGGGGATTTTTCAAATACTCCGTCTCCCCGAATGCCGCACAGACAAGCCACGGGCTTTGTGCACATGGCAACATCCCCAAAAAAAAAAAAAAAATAAAAAAAATAAATATTAAAATTCTTTGTGGACGCTGCTACTGCGGACCTATGGACCTATTCTATCGAATAGTTGCTATAGTTTCAGAATTTAAACAATAATTATTGTGTGGTGTATCGGCGCGTTTTCGACGTAGGATACGGGAGCCTTAATCATACAGTGAAATTATAAGATCAAAATAGATTGTGAAATGACAACTACAAAATTGTATTAATATCATGTTGCTATGCAGAGTACTAGTACATAAAGATCAACAATACCTACTTAACCAATAATGGTGAGTCAATAATACATAAAATAATATGTATTTATTCTTTTGTTTATACTGACAGATATATATTATAGATCGTGTAGTATCTTCTTTTTGTAATAGTATCGTTATCTTTGAAACTTTCCTATCGAAAATACAAACCTGACGAAATTTTGTTTAAGATTTTGCATTTTTTTGCTGTCCATACCTGCAACTTACATTATGAGACAAACAACAACAATAAGTACGTAACTATCATGAAAAACCAAGTGTTTTCTCTAGACCAACGTATTCCATACAGCCAAAATTACAAATAACCCATGTTTGTATAACTTTTTTAACATTATCGTTTGAATCGTGCATTTAATAGTGCTAATTCTTGCGCAAACTGACACACACTCCACGACTAATACAATTACTGTATAATCCGTTTAGCACTTCAGTGTGAAGAAGCATGCTTAGGAAAAAGTATTTTAAGATGTTGTTCTGCAAATTCGTCTCCATAATCCAATGAATAAATATTTTCCCTTCTAGCCGTTTTGGATAATTTGTTTATCTTGTATTCAAGGCGCAGATTTTTTTTATTTTGGTTTATGCAGAATTACTATAATTAAATGGTCGTAACAACTGTGACATTGGCAATATTATAATAGTAAGCTAATAAACGCCTTTTTATGGCAAACACATAAAAAATTATAGGATTCCAGCAAAACAGCCAATGCACGTCATTACTGTTTTTCGTGGTTCTCGACGTACGGTGACCAGAATTTGATTGAGGCAAAGCGCAACATAACCTGGCGGTAGTTTCGTCCTCGTAAAAGTTGAGAATCGACAAATGTCAGTATTTGGATAAATAACTAAAAATAATGTGTTAATTATAATAGGATTTTTAGTTGGGTCTGCAGCATTTGTCTTTAACATTCGCTTTAACATAAATTCTTCAAATGTTATACGGTTTTGAGAAACAAAAATTATCGTATTTTCAGGTGTTTTCTAAATCAGTAAATCTGTCTTTTTGATAATATAATTACGGTTTTTCAAAAACCTAAAAGACTTTCAAATATTCACTATTAGCTATAATACATCTTACGGTAGGATAAATATAAAAAAAATTGTGTTTATTGGTACTTTATTGCCACAGCAGATTTGCTTTCCATTAAAATGTCTAAAATAAATTTTCCGTCTAGTGGTAGACTTCTGATATTTTTGATCGTTTTGGACAATAGTGTTATTAAATCTGACTTGTTGATTTAAACACAGGTTAAAACTGAAAAAAATACAACATAACAGGCCTTAGTCTGTAAGTGTTCAGAATTTTATGTAAAAATATCATCTTACATGCTTATTTTCACTCAAAACAACTCCAACAACAACAATGAATAAATTTATTTTAAATTTATTATTATTAGTACAGTTTTGGACTTATTTTTGCTAAGTTGGTTGTTTGCAAATTAAGTTAAAATAAATTTTAACCATTTTTATTATGTTTGGAAATGGCAGAATACTGCTTTTCATTTATCTGTCATTTACCATTGTCATTTATCTGAAGATCTTGATATTCAAAAATTAATCAATAATAATTTAATAATTTATATACAAATACAAATTATTTTTAAATAAATTTTGTCTTTCACCAAACAATTTGAAGAAGAATGATTAGACCAAATAAGAACCACCCTAACATGGATAGTGAAATTTCCCTAAAACCTTGGACTTTTTTAATTCCGCGGGACGTGGGACAAAATGTGAAAAGTCGAGACTGTCAAAATGATCTGATCACCTTTAGCCATGCACCAAAGCACAATAATTGATATGTTAAAGTTTGAGATACGTTCTGTACTGATGATGCGTATCGGTGTTTTGCTGGAACGACTACCTCACCTTTAATGCTTTTAGCACATAGTATTTCCTAGTACAATAAAAAAAAATAACACAGAACACAGGTCGATAGATGTCAGTTTAAATTGTCAATAAATAGTTGACTGTAATCTCGTATTGCTGTATTGACTTCCTAGGCATCAAAATCAAAGCAACGACTTAATTTTTTTAGAATTAATTTATTTATCTACGACTCACATATAATAAGTCCATTGCATACGTATCTATGACTATATAATCCCCATCATTTTACGTGCCAATGATTATAATGACACTAGCGTTGTATAATAATGACAGTTCGTTCAAATAATGGCCTCATTATTTGAACGAACTGTCATCATTATACAACGCTAGTGTCAAAGTCTGCCAAAACCTACGTGGATGACAGTTACTTGACAGTTCGCCTCGCCATCATTGAAAATACAATGAAAATATTTTGCATAAAAAGGAAGTAATGAGTCGTAGATAAAACGACGTATTTGACTAGCACATAACGGATATAAATCGCTCGCATGATTACACGCTAGCCTACGGCTCGCGTGTAAACTTAGTGCGCGCGATTTATATCCTTAATTATGTGCTCGTCAAAGAATATACTATTTCTTTAGTATTATCATTATAAATTATGCAAAAGTGCATCTACTTGTTTTATGATTTCTGTGTCACCTCATATAACCAATGGTTGCTATGTAAACGTAAGTGCGGCTGCCCACAATTATTATGATGATAAACAATAATATCATAATAACAAATAAAATTGTATTAAAAAATTTACTTACCTAATAGTTAATAAATAATAAATAAATATGATCTTTGATGATGTTTTGATTTTTTGTCGGAAGCTTTTACATAGTAAATAATAGTAAAAGTTTAAAGGTATCTTGTTTTTCAATTGACAGGAGGTGGCATTGTGGTATAAAAGTACTGATAAACGCAGAAAATACAATTTCTATATATAGGCAAAACTGGGAGAGCTGAAGATTACTCATAGATTTCAGCTGTTATTTTAGACATACGTTACAGAATATTTCTAAATATTGACGCGTGTTAAAACGAAATAGCATACTTTTCATACGTCTGCTATATAATTTAAATGGGCAAGACAAAAAAGTACGTCTGTTCTTAGAACCATAAGAACGAATGACAGCGGTAGCAACCTAACCTCCAATTCGAGCGCGAACGTGTGATGTGAACAAGATGTTTTCGTTGGTATATTTTCACTTTGCTTCTGTTAAACATGCTAATGATGGATATATAAATTAGATGGGACAATTATCACAATTAAAGGACAGTATTTTTAATAATTAAATATTAATCTTGAACGAACTACCTAGTAGGCAACTTAATATACACAGCTAATAACCAATTCACGCGATACGTTAATATCTTGGTTCATACGATTTTAAGCGATGAATCACCTTCAGCTCTCCCGGTTTTGCCTATAACATATATACATATATCTAAACACAGGTGAGGCCACTATTCTTCCATGAAGCATGTACAAGCAAAACCAACACATATACCATCGTTATATCCTTTCTTCCTAAGAGCCCCGTGCCCAAAGACCACAATGTACTACCTTCAACTCACCAGAAGCAACCTCAGACTGCTAACTGGTATCTATACAGGGCACTGCAGGCTAAAAAAGCATCTTACCCGCATTGGAATCTTAGAGGACCAAATGTGCAGAGGATGCGAAAGCGAGGAAGAGACGGCAGAACACTTTCTGTGCGAGTGTCCGGCACTTTCGACATTACGTCAACGTTTCCTGGGTGAAAGATGGCTGGATTTATCCGCCATCAGAGGGGTTCCGCCGAGCGACATCCTCGCCTTTACGAAGGCCGCAGGATGGCTCGAGGCAGACACAGCTTAGGCCACATGAACCCCTCGGAGGTTAGCAAAAGGGGCCTAATGAGGCCTAGGTGCTGTGGGAATTGTCCCACCCTCCAAGATATCCATATTCCATATTCCATATCCTTTCTTGTTTCTGCAGAGTGTAATGCACGACATTTCATCTTTACAGCTTTTGTTTACACTAACAAATGTCATGGACTGTTTGTAGTGTCAAAATAGAAATGCATGTTAGCAGAAATACCAAAAGGAAAATAAACCGATTCATATCACTTATAAATAAAATTAAACACTACGAAATTATTGTATGTATAAGCAAATAAAACATAAATTTGTTAGCCGTACAGTAACATATTGATTTTAATTGGTACGTTTTGAGCCATAGAGACCATGTTAGGATGCAAAGCGTCAGATAGTAGAATTGAAGGTATTGTTGTTGTTTTGAGTATGTTCTTAAGACCGCCAATAATAAAACAAAGTATTTTTTTCACAAAAACCATAATATCCCTTAAGAAAATGTGTGTTCTTTTAACTAACATGGGTCCAAGAAACGAAATGAAAACTCAAACCTTACCTTATTCTTCAACTAACTTGTTCTGCCTGTCCTACAATGATCTCACAGCATTTAATTTATACTTTTCTACAAGAAATGGCATCAAAAATAAATTATTATATATTATTATTATTACTATTATAAAATGAAATATGAGACGAGTGACAGTTTTCTCCGATCCATTCGCTCTTGCAAAGTGAGTCGACCGACATATTCAATTAAAGCGACATCAGTTTGATTAATAGTATGTCCGGAGAAGTCGTAAACAATTACAGTTCCATCGCCGATTACTTAGATAATCGCAATAATCTATCCGCGGTTCGTTGGCATTAATTTTTCGTTCCTTCAAGAACACCTGCCTCGATATGAGCATGACGGCTGAGCGCAGAATACCTCTACCTACATTACATAATCCGTCCGCTTTGCCTCTAGTTGCACAATACCATTTAGCATCAGCGCACAATTAGCTCCTCTGCATTGCAAGAAGAAGCGATTTCGTCCATTGGCGCCGTAAAAAAAGATTTAAGGGGGCAACATGTTTATAAAAAAATAATTAAGCTTTGTTTACATTTGAAGAGAATATACAACTAGGGAAGACCAAGTCCTAACAATATTGGAAACCTTGAAATAGAGTTATGGAGGAACGCCATCAAGGACAGAAAAAATCGGAAAAGCAACAGAGTAAGAACAGAGTAAGCAAAATACACAACAGATTGAAGAGAAAGAAAATAAATAAAGAAAATATAGAAAGAAATCTGTAACCTTTACTGTGGTTTAGTTCCTTATCTAGAGGATATATGGATAAAAAATCGACAGAGAAACAGCTTACGTGGTAAAATGTTTCTTTGCAATATCAGAAAGCATTCGAATACTTCTAACCCCCAATAATTATCTGAAAAGTATCATTAAGTACTACATGTGTATTAAATGCAAACGCTGATCAACAGATCAACTGATCAACAGATAACTTGGGCTTGCACAAATGTTTCTTGTTTTGTTAGAAATTATTTTCATTTTGTGGCTCTAATAAAAATTTGCACCTCTGGAGTTCCAGGCAGCAACTCTGCCAAAAAATAAAACTAAAAAAGCAGAGCGTAATAAAGTAGAGTGGGTCTCCAATACTAGAAGTATCCCAAAATTATTGTGCTTAGAATAAAGATAGGATCACAGTTCTGACTAAAAAGCTGTAAAACAGCGTAAATTACAGGGAGTCTACCTCTCCAAAAGAACCATGCAGCTTACATCGGCTTATTTACCTCAACAAGACAAAAAACTCAATTAAAAAAAGTCTGGTATAGAAATTGACAGATAGAAAGAATGTATATATATATATAGTAAATGGTTATATACAGGCGGGATGTAAATTTTAAATAAATTAAAAGTTACAGTCACAACCTCGATTAAAAATTTACATCCCGCCTGTATATCACCATTTACTATATATACATTAATCTTTACGGTAAGTCCGGAAAGATACGGGATGTCCGTATATTCATATCTAGTTAGATAGAAAGAAGACAAACTATGACCCCTGAACCATAAGTGTATGCCACAAAATAATTTATGTTAAAAATAACATACCTCCGTAAATTTAAAATATGTATGTCAAATTTCTAAAACTAGTGTTTCAATTGGCATGTGCACTTGTTTCGGCATGCGTACTATGCCAAACCTGAACATTTTCTATCACTGTTTTTGAATTACAGTTAATAAGTGGTTGCAAACTCTTATGCATAGCGCTTTTTGTAAGCTATTTTCCGATCATTTGGTTGCAAACTTTTGATGTAACTCGTGATAAAGAGTGCGTTTACATCGAGCGCTAGCATCCGATCGAATTGGATCGGATTGAAATTTATTTTCGTTTGGAGAGCCTTTGAGACGCTCAAATGTGACATATCAGCTGATGTACTGAAAAAGCCTTTACCTGTCGATATTGACAATTTTTAATGTCAATTTGATAAGACATGACGTTTTTAAGTTCAAGTCGATCCATATTCGATCGGATGCAAGCGCCCGATGTAAACGCAGTCTGATGATATGATTTCCAATATTTTCAGAAGTTCTATCACAAGTTTGTTTTTCTATACAAAGTGAACATTTTTCTGTAGAATTTATACAGATACTACACTAACTAATATCATGTAATAACTTAACACGTCAGCAGTGATTTACTCATTATTTATTTGCTATTGATGATGATTCATATAAATAGACAAAATCAGGTCAAAGTATCAAATTTGCATCGAATTGAAACATATTAAAAATCATACCAAAAGAAAATTGCATCTGACATCATCAGATGTTTTCATATGTTTACAACCTCTCTATATAACAAGTGTATGTAATCATTAATGTAAAAATACGCTCATAATCCTATTTGCTAAAATAAACTTACACATAAACTTTAAATTTTGATTAAAATTGATAAATTAAGACCTATAGCAATCATTTCAATTTGTTGCTTTTATTTTCTATCGCAATTCTCTATATTTCCCTGTGCTAATTATCTCTCAAAAATCTGCTTCATACGTAGTATGACAAAGTATTGTAATCGTGCCGAAGAAGAATTTTGAGAATTTAGGGAAATATGTCCTATTGGGTCCCCTGAACATTTTTGACCAAGGTACCAAAGGGTCCAAAGGAACTGGATGTTTACTCTTAGCATTTTTTAACGATTTTGCAAATGAACCGCCATTTCTGTAATTTTGTCAAAATAGTTCAATAATAAACTAAATAGAGAAAATTTTGTAAAATTTCTGTATGTCTATGACATTTTTTGGTAAAATTGATAGTTTAGCTGCATGAGCAAATTCTATTTGATCGAGATCGGTCGTGTCGTGTCTGTATTAATATAAAACTAGTTAGTCAGGATTTGACAGATATTTTCATTCTAATGACAGTAGTGTCAAACGCTGATGTTTTGATAATACCTACAAATAGAATTTCATGCAGCTAAACTATTAATTTTATATATAGTATGATAAAGTCATGTGCCTGGCTTACATACAAAAAGCAAATACACGTTTTCGATAGATTTCTTTGCGCTGAATACGAATCTGTTGTTTATTTCATTAGATTAAATTTGTAAATATTTTCAAAAGCGGGCTTTTTACATTGACCAATCTGTTTTTGAAACTCTTAGAGATTGTTGTTCTGCTTTTATATTCCATTTAGTAAACCCATGTTATTGTCTCGTCCATTACAAGTAATAATAGCGTCAATAGCAGCAATGTAATAGTAAGCGAAATCAGTTATCATCTATTTCAGGCATTTTTTCAATGTTATGTTTTCAAATACATATCCGTAGGGGTATAAAGTTCCCGTCTTGCCACTTCGTAACGGCGCCCATGCGTTGCAATTGCAATTTTCAATACGAAGTGACTCCTTCATCTTCCTTCGGGTTAAATTCAATAAACAGACGGCGGCGTAGGACGTTTGCGGGTTCAAAAAACTCCCAAGCCGATTGGCACAGGCAGTAGTGCGATTTTTACGTGCGCACAAATCGAGTAGGCTGAAACTTCTTCGATTGCGTAACGGTATCGCTATTTTATTCGCGAGCTTCAAGCGCCGCTATTTTTTTCCGCAACCGTTTCCACTGCGTAGGTTGAGATTTTAATTTTGATATGGTCTGTGCCGAATCGACGTCTAATTCGAATACAAAAGAGTTGCGGATTCGTCGATATAATTTAAATTTCAAATGGGAAATTCGTTCATTTTTAAAGTGATCACGGTCGATAGTACAGGTGTCTACTTTGTATTGGTATTGTATTGGTGATTGATGTGTGCTCAGCATTGTATAATGGTCGGATATATTACATTTGCATGCTGGAAAGTCGTAAAAACGCTGTTTTAATAGCGATTTATGATGCGCGTGTTAAGAGTGATGTTGTTGTGGTTTAATAGGTTTATAATTTAATTTTTACTTTATCATACGCAGTATGATCATTAATATTGTTATTGGTATATTATTTGACGAGCACATATTGCAGTCATTTAAAAATTTGTAACAATTAACACGTGCTCGGATCACCCTATAAAGCGTTTTTATTTATTTTTTTCAACAATAGCATCTACCTATTGGTTTTGGTGACTATCTGCCAAAGGTGTAGGACATCTGCAAAAATGTGGGTTTTACGTCGTTCTTAAAACAGACTTTGCATAGGTCTAACATGATACTGTAATGACTGGCATTATTTTTGTTTGTGGGATCAACTTTACCGCGCGCTGGTCTGTGAGAGACATTCAACACAAGCATTCTTATCGCATATGATTCGGTACCATACTTGACGATCGATTACGCGGCTGTAATCTATTTTTTTTTGTATGACGTAAATTATACTGCGCGGGGCCCCGTGAAACTATTTAATGGTGTTTATTCCCATGCATTTAAGGGCTTTATTTGGTACTAGATTTATGACTTCTGTCATAAACTGTATAATATACTGCTGAGTGAGATATTTATGCTTTTAGGGTAACTGGCTTGCCATCTACACATTTCGTTAAACTTGTCGTGTGGTCCATTTTTCTCCTATTATGAAGTCAAGGAGGGCGAAGTTTTAATAAATAGGTGAGGAGTTGATTCATTGGTATGGAGAAGAGATAGCGAGTGGTTTGAGATGTAAAACAAACCAGTTGCAAGCATTCCGCCTGCTTAATATTAAAATGTAGTTTTTTAGTGTATGATTTTGTAAATGGTAAGCCGATCATTACTTCATTACTTTGTGTTGTAATTCACGCAGAGCGAGCTGCTTCCAGGTCTTTGGGAAATTTGTTAAAGAAGTTGACACCTTGTTTAGCAGCATTTGTTGTTTGCAGTCGATGGAAGGCTACTGTGAGATTCTCCTTGGTACGGATGTTGTGATCGTGTTGAGTCATCCTGGTTAGGTACAACGGCAGGTTTTGTCGTATGTCAATTAGTTGGAGGTATAGAAAGACTGATGGAAGGGTCAGGATTTTGCGGTTTCGGAAAAATGGTCTTACGTGGGTGTCACGTAACAAATAGTAACGAAAATAAGGAATCCGACCACTTTTTATTGTATCAATATATCTGTCAAATCCTGGCGAACTAGCTTTATTTTAATGCAGATACGACCGGTCTCGATCAAATAGATTTTTTTTACCTACTATTAATTTTATAAATAGTATGATAAAGACATGTGCCTGGCCACATCAGTTTTTTTTATTCTAATGTTAAATAAATACAATGGAAACTTTTTCAATGCTTTGTCAAAAATATAATCATAAATATAACCTACACCACAACATAGTTTAATTGAAATGTATATACATATAATAATAGTAATAGGCTTTATTGATATAAAAATGCTACAAGTACTACTGGTCATTTTCTCGTAATAATGTTTACTTCTTAGATTCTTCTTAGATTTCGTTGTTGTCAATGCGTATATAAATGGTTTTGTTCTTTGTCTATTTGTGCCTTACTTTATGCTTCCTTTAGTCAGTTCTGGGAGCAAGTTTTTGTTATTGTACATTTTCTGCGGTTTTTGCTATTTAATCAATATCGTCCGCAAACTGTAGATTATTTAAGTACCTCCCCTTCTTCCTTATTTCCAGTCAGGCATCCCAGCCCTCGTTGAGCATCATTTCTAGTGCGCAGTAAAAAGTATCGTAAGAAAGGGGATCCCCTGCTTTAGACCTTGTGTTTCACGGTCTTTCAAGCTGTATTTATGCGTTGCTATCCAAATAAGTAAGGAAAATACGCAACCACATATAAACGAATTTGGCAACAAATAAAATCACGAAACTACACATTCAAATATTTGGCCGAAATCTGGTGCTGCTATAATTAAAGAGTGATAGTCTGCAAAAACAGGAATTGTTAACTTCTTTAGTTGTTATTAGGACATGTTACCTACCTATTTCTTTGCCTAGTATTGGGGTTTGCCTATTTATGATTATGAAGAAATACAATTGTCACATCTATAATATCGCCGAGCTCTGATCACAGTTGTCGTATTTTATTGTCTTTCCTGACGCAAAAGCAGGTTTTACTTTTGCAGAAACCCTCTCTATACTCTTTCTTCTTCTTGCAATCTGTGTTACATTTACCTTCTTTTATACATTTGCCATTCTTTTCAGCTACCATGAAGGATTTTTGAATTGTCAAAGTAAAGCATGCCACGAGTAGCACAATAGTTAAAAAAGACCACCTCATATCGCTTACAAATAACAAATCATTGGTCAGGAAGAAATCACGTTATTGTAAAAAACTTTATTGTCAGTCGTAATATGAAATTGTGTCGGACAATGAGTATAATTGTATTGTTTCAACATTAACGATTATGATGACATAAGAATACGATTATAATTGTATGGCAACTTGATCAATTTTAGACTATTACAAATAGTGACTTGTCAAACTCTAATTATCGATTTCGCTCACAAAATTGTTATTCCCAATTAAATAAAAAATACTTAATTTATTGAGTTTCTGGTCTATCAAGCGATAAAGCGAGAAAAAGTCCAGTTTACGGAGGCATATCGAGGACTTGCACATCGTCATATCGGAGACATATCGGATCATTTACCGCAAATCTGCTATATTAGGAGTATACAGTTTTCACTTCTCCGCTGCGAAAATTCGTTTTGAAAAATTTGCACTTTTCCATACCTTGTCCGAGCTTCTTTTGGAGCCTCGAAAATATAAAGTTTAAATAATTCGCTTTTCACGAAACTCCGTCGGACATCTGTTTTTTGAGTTAGAAATGGCAGTTTATTATCTTAGAGTGACATTATTCATTAAACAAATTCTTCCTATTGTTTAAACAATCAATGATTATTAAAACATTCAATGATTATTAATTTTCAACTGTTGTTCTAATTATGGTAGAAGTCAGCATTTTTTGTGAAATTAACTTATAAATTTCATGTTCGAGGTATCTTGCCTATGTTATTAGCTAATTAAACCATATTTGTTTAAACAAATTCCATTTGTTTAACCAAGGCAAACAAGGCAAACGAGGCATATCGAGGACTTGCACATAGTCATATCGGAGACATATCGGATCATTTACCGCAAAGCTGCTATATTAGGAGCATACAGTTTTCGTTTCTCCGCTGCGAAAATTCGTTTTAAAAAATTTGCACGTTTCCATACCTTGTCCGAACTTCTTTTGGAGCCTAGAAAATTTAAAGTTTAAATAATTCGCTTTTCACGAAACTCCGTCGGACATCTGTTTTTTGAGTTCGAAATGACAGTTTATTATCTTAGAGTGACATTATTCATTAAACAAATTCTTCCTATTGTTTAACCAATCAATGATTATTAAAACATTCAATGATTATTAATTTTCAACTGTTGTTCTAATTATGGTAGAAGTCAGCATTTTTTGTGAAATTAACTTCTAAATTTCATGTTCGAGGTATCTTGCCTATGTTATTAGCTAATGAACCCATATTTGTTTAAACAAATTCCATTTGTTTAAACAAGGCAAACGAGGCATATCGAGGACTTGCACATCGTCATATGTGAGACATATCAGATCATTTACCGCAAATCTGCTATATTATGAGCATACAGTTTTTCCTTCTCCGCTGCGAAAATTCGTTTTGAAAAATTTGCATTTTTCCATACCTTGTCCGAGCTTCTTTTGGAGCCTCTAAAATATAAAGTTTAAATAATTCGCTTTTCACGAAACTCCGTCGGACATCTGTTTTTTGAGTTCGAAATGGCAGTTTATTATCGTAGAGTGACATTATTCATTAAACAAATTTTTCCTATTGTTTAACCAATCAATGATTATTAAAACATTCAATGATTATTAATTTTCAACTGTTGTTCTAATTATGGTAGAAGTCAGCATTTTTTGTGAAATTAACTTATAAATTTCATGTTCGAGGTATCTTGCCTATGTTATTAGCTAATGAACCCATATTTGTTTAAACAAATTCTATTTGTTTAAACATTTTTTTGCAGTTCTCCTAACATTCATTTATTTAGATCGGTCTGGTCAACTGTTATTGTCAAATTACATCATTTATATTTTGGCATAATTTCCATTGTTTAATAAATATGATTCAAATGCATAATGGTGATATACAGGTGGTATGTGAATTTTAAATTAAATTATTAATTACAGCCACAACCTGGATTTGATCCAGGGACCTGAGACCTGGTTCAAATCATTATTAAGTAAAATATTATTCGTTCTCAATACCATTTATTCAAAAAAAAAATGCATTGATTTAAAATCGATTTTTCGGGAAATTGTGGAGTTACATTTCCTTTAAAAATATTAAATTTCCTAATTCACCAATTCTATTAATCACCAATCTTTCTGCATTTCTTATTCTTATTTCCTACCACTGACTTTCAGACAATCTACAGAATTTGGGCTGTGACCCGGTTTTGGTATGGTAACGGTGTGAAATTGTTGTACAGGGAGATGAAAGTTAATAATTTTGGATCAATAAACAAATTTCGGCAATCATCTCTGTACCCGATGCCGAAATCGAAAGTAATCAAAAAGCATCGACAGAAATCGAGAAGAATCAGGAAGAATCGAGAAGAATTGAAAAGAATCCAAGATAATCCAAAAGAATCGAAAAGAATCAAAAAGTATCAAAAAGAATCGGAAGGAGAAGAAGGAGAAGAAAGAGAAGAAGGGGAAGACGAAGCAGACGAAGGAGAATGAGGAACGAAACGAAGGAGAATGAATAGAAATAGAAGAAGACTTCTGAGTTTTCCTCCTTACCACTTGTGTGTGTCTTCATACCTCGTTCCAAACAGTTTCACGTTAGTTTCCTTCTTTTCCCAATTTTCTAGCTTTGCCATCACCACAACATCATTGGCATAAGCTAGCTGAACCTCTTTTGTTCTATTGTATTGTTAAGTGATGATGCTGAATTTAAAAATCGTCTCGTTTTTGAGTTATTTCAGCCACTGTGCGTCATGCCGTTGGATAACTACAACTGGGAAAAGAATGAGAAAAGATCGCATCGATGTTGGCAGTAAAGACCCTGACCAATGACAATCTAAAAGAAAAGAATCTAAAAGAATCAAAAGTAATCGAAAATAATCGAAAGGAATCGACAGTAAACGGAAAGAATCGAAAAGAACCCATGAGTATAAAAACAAAGAAAATGAAATCAAAAGGAATTAAAAGAACAAAAAATATTCAAAAAGTATAAAAAATTCAAGTGAATCTAAAAGAATAAAAGTGAATACATAAGAATACATAAGAATCAAAAAGAATAAAAAAGGACCAAAAAGAATCAAGCAGAATCAAAGACAATCAAAGAGAATCAAACAGAATCGAAAAGAATCAAAAAGAATAAAAGATTAAGAAAAATCAAAATAAAATAAAAAAGAATCAATACGAATAAACAAAAATCAAAAAGAATCTAAAAGAACAAACAAGAATAAAATAGAAGGAGAACAAGGAGAAGAAGGAGAAAAACAAGAAGCAGAAGACTTCTTATTTTTTTCTTAATACTATTATGCTGATCTTGTCGTCATTCCTCGTTCCAACCAGTTTCATGTTAGTTTCTTTATTTTCTCATCGCCCTCTCTAGGCTTGGCATCACCATAAAATCAAGAAAAGAATCCAAGAGCATTCCTAACAATAAAAAGGAACAAAAAAATGAAAATGAATAAAAAAGAATACATAAATATCAAAAAGGATCAAAAAGGATATAAAAATCAAACAGAATCAATGAGAATCAAACAGAATGAAAGAAAATCGAAGAGAATCAAAAACAATCAAAAATCAAAAAGAATAAAAATGAATCTAAAAGAAACAAAAAGAATAAAAATAGAATAAAAAAGAAGAAGAACAATGAGAAGAAGGAGAAAAAGAAGACATGTCAGTTTTCCTCAATGCCATTATGTTGCTCTTGTCTTCGTTTCTCGTTCCAACCAGTTTCATGTTAGTTAAGTAACACCCTCTCTAGCCTTGCCATCACCATAACATCATTGGAATAAGCTAGCTGGAGCTCTGTTGTTCTATTGTATTGTTAAGTGATGACGCTGAATATTCAAAATCGTCTTCTTTTCGACTTATTTCAGCCATTGTGCGTCGTGCCATTGGATAACTACAACTGGGACATGAGAAAAGATCGCATCGATATCAGCGGCGAAGACCCCGACCAATGACAATCAAAAATATCTTCACTCACACGTCGCGTTCCACAGTTTTCCATTCAGCGTCTAATTCCAGCAACAGCAATTACAAGCGTACCGCTCTCCAACTCTTTGTCGGGACGTCGAATGCATTAAGTAGGAATTTTCGTAGCGTAACATTAATCAAACACGGTCATTCACGATCGCATCTTATAATATAACTTCTGCGCGATCGACACACCGAGGCATTTCCTCTCTTTATCCGCATAGCTGCCTCCTCGATGCGTGCTCTTGTATTTTTGCTCGGATCGCAGGACGGAGAGAGAGTCCGTCTTCCCATCGGGTTCCGTGAATTTGCCGATGCAGGTGTTCGCGGCCGCATTGGAGACGACATCTGCAATATGTAGCTCCCTGCAATTACGTCATATATATTATAAGACCGCCGCTGCTTATGTAACTTACCGGATCGCCTGGCATCTTATTAACCAGAACACTGTTCCTCATCGTGCGTTTACCTTCATTGCTGGCCGCAGGCTGTGTAAATCTATGAATGTCTCTACGGTGGACTTTTTCTTCCGATGGAACGCGTAGTTATACTTATAATCCATTCACAAGGTTAGTTAACATACGTCTAAACGCTACACATTTTAACAATTTAATAGTTATCTGGTCTACATAGGTAACATGAAATGGTGGAACTATAAGCATTGGAAGTGATTATCAGAAGAGTACAGGTAAACAGAACAGTCGTGGCCGATGCTGATGATTTGAACCCTGTAGCTAAGACAAGGATGGATTTGGAAGTGAATAACAGAAGGCAAAAGAAAAGGTTAATGGCGAACAAATATATAAATGGAGACCAAACGCAGAATATACAACCAGGCCAAAAACAACAGTCTATTGTGTCTATTTGTTTAATTTATGAACATATTTTTTTGCTAATCACATTGCTTGTTGTAAAGCCTGGTGAGCTCATGTTGTTTCCAACCTCACTCAGGTTGTTACCACGTCATTTCTAACGTCATACCAACCTGAACAAAAGAAATATGTCAAAATTTTTGACCAAAAAAAATGGCACACGAACAGAATATATGTGAAGACAAACAAGTCTACGCAAATATTTTAAGTAAGTTATGGTTATTGAATGTACAGTGTGTTCATTTCAAAAGTAATTTTTGACCTGATGCGATTATTGCTTTGAGTGGAAACACGTCGATTTAGATATCGAGGGGGAAGTTCAAAAATGGTAGGTAGAGAATATTAGGTTTCATCCCTTCACCGCCCCCAGCCACCCCACTTTCAAATGGCACCCCTACCTTGTCATACATCATTTGAAAGGGCATAAAATTCTCTACTCTATGGTTCTTAAGATAGACTACACAGAAGATGGAAGGTATGAAATCAATTATTATTAGCAAAACATTGCGGATTGGATACACTGTTGAATTAAATTACAGTCATAAGAAACAATTAAAATAAATAATAAAATAAAAGATAAATAAATATGAATAAGAAATTATTTTATAACATATAATAAACAAAATATTGCGCGAAAATAATTTCGATCATTTCTTCTAAAGTGTACGGCATTTTTAGAAACGTTCTTCTTCTTAATTCAAAAGTCTTTTCCGCAACAAATGCTTATACGACAAACCGCGTACTGATTGACAGAACTTGTTGCATTTGTTATTCCATGGCTGTCTTGAAAAACGACAAAACCGGATCCAACGGCTCGATATTGTGATTTTTCCATGATGCCACGTGTGCAATATCATCAAAGTTCGCGAATAGTTCGAAAACAGAATGTATTTTTGTCTAGCAAATAATGGTGGCCATTTAGAACATGTCCAAATAATTTCTTATTTCTTATCTTCTTATTTTTTTATTTCTTATGTCTGTAAGACAACAGTGTATCCAATCCGCAATGTTTCTGTAATAATAATTTATTTCATACCTTCCATCTTCTGTGTAGTCTATCCCAAGATCCAATCGATCAATTTCATTTTTTTATCATTGTTGAGTAGAGAATTTTGTGCCCTTTCAAATGATGTATCACAAGGTAGGGGGTGCCATTTGAAATTTCAAAGTGGGTGGCTGGGGGTGAAGGGATGAAAACAAAAATTCTCTAGGTACATTTTTTCAACTTCCCCCTCGATATCTAAATCGATGTGTTTCCACGCAAAGCAATAATCGTATCAGGTCAAGAGTTATTAAGGGTTGAGTTATTTCATACCTTCCATCTTCTGTGTTGGCTATCTTAAGAACCAATCTATCGACTTATTTTTTTAATAATGGTTGAGTAGAGAATTATGTGCCCTTTCAAATGATGTATCATAAGGTAGGGGTGCCATTTGAAATTTCAAAGTGGGTGGCTGGGGGGTAAAGGGATGAAACCTAAAATTCTCTAGGTAGCATTTTTGAACTTCCCCCTCGATATCTAAATCGGCGTGTTTCCACTCTAAGCAATAATCCCACCAGGTCAAGAGTTATTAAGGGTGGATACTTTTGAAATCAACACACTGTATATTTGATATGCAACAAATTTCAGTTTTTATTTGCAAATATTTAAGAAAGCAGCCAATTTCAGTACAAACAACAGTACTCTTAGAATTTTCCATATTATTGGTTATTTGGTATTTTAAGAAATCAAAAATAAATCTGATTAGTTGATTTATACCCAATATCCATATTATCTCATTAGTCTAAGCAAATTAGAATTAGACTGTGAGAATCATATGATACCGTCAATGCACCACAAGAAAATACATTTTTCTAGTTGAAAGAAATTTTAACAGTACCTATATAAGAAGTTTCAGTGTCGACAAGAAAATATCTTGGTATGTATGTCCACGTTGCATACAAAGATATTTAATAATACGCAATGATATATAACTGAAACACCCAGATAAAGTAGAACGAAACTGTTCTTCTGTAACATTATTATTTATTACCTAATGCTTGGAGAGAATATTTGTTAATAAAGAAAATCATTCTGGAAAAACAAAAAAGAAAGCGAAACAGGGACAGAATAAAAAGCTGCGCAAAAAAAACTCTAAAAATTCCAGGTGCAAGAAACATTAAAATACAGATGAGGGAGAGAGGGCAGACTTTCATTAAAAATGGTAAAACATAAATATTTAACATTTCTTAATAATAAATCTTATTTGATTGCGAAGAGGATATCTAATGACATGCGTCATTCTTAAAATATTGCTAAAAATGACTTGTTTGCAATACAGAATACCAAATGACATAATTGAAACTTCAGCTCGGATACACACGCAAGCTTTTCCCGACTACTATAAACCGTTTACTGGTTATTGCCCTTTCAATAAACATTTAAATACTAAACCAACGGTGACAGCAGAACAGATGATTGACTTCCTACTGACCAGACGGGCACAAACCAACTAATACGTACGCGATTCCTCATACGCTGAAGGCTAACTTCACCAATTAAGAAAACATTTTCTTGAATGAAACGACCGTAGGCCGCACCTGCAATTTTCAAGCAGCAATAAATTCAACTTCTGTCGGAAAAAGCCAGTTCAATCCACTCGGCATCTGCTATACAGTCTGACTAACGTCGTCGCATGTTGATGACTCTCTAGCCTCAACCATCGGATGAATAACTCTTCTTCCTTATGGAAAAAAAACCTTATCAAACAAATATGGGTATCGAACAGCGCCTGAATGGCATAAACAACTAAGCGGGCAGGATCAGGATTATACATTAGATGGATATATTACAGTTAGCCGTTGCGCAACCATCGTGGACTCGGTTCTGTTCTTCAGTCCGATGAGGAAATGGTCGAAAAAGCGAACTGGTTGAAGTATGACGAGTTTCACGCACACCTACAGTCTTCACATGGGGAAATGCGCCAATCAGGAATTGTGCGATCTTTCGATCAAAATGCTAAATCTTACGCAAGCCTGTGTAGGAGTTGGGTGTTGTTATAATGCGGACGTGAATATAGATTGGATTTATAATTGTATTGTTTAACGAAGGATAATGTAAGCTATAGGTAAAATTTTGTGGGCTTTAGTATTATTTCATTAGTTTATGAAAATAAATTTGTTCCAGATAAAAGCCTCTAACTTAAGAATTGAAACTCCCGACCCAATAGGTCGAAATCTCTAAAAATATCATATGAATTTTCGTTTTCGCATTGTTTGATACGTACTTTTTTTATTGTTTGTTTTCTTATTTTGTTAATATTTCAAGCGGCTGATACATTTTGGTCTATGTGAAAAGTTTGACTCAGAATGACATTTGATTAGGAACAATATTTGCGGGGTGGGACACCCGGTATAAAGAAAATAGTTCTTTCTTTCTGCGAGTCTATTTGTCCTTTTATACTTAATTCCTGTGAAATTTAAGATCGATCAAGACATATTAACCCAACAGCAAGGGGTCAAAATCTAAAACGAGATCAATTTAATAAGATTAAAAGAAACAATAAAAAAAGATTTTATTTTGTTTTCCGCAATAAATTTACGTACTACAGTTATCAGCTTAATAAAACAAAATATTAAATAATACATTAAATTTGAAGTCTGTGTTCAGACCCCTTACGCAAACTAGAACTAAGACGTAATTGTACCAATAATATAACAATAATTCCGAGAACTTATCAAAACGAAAACAAACAAAAAATTACTCTAGAGTCTAATTACACGTAATTGCCGCAAGTCCAATTCAACAAAACATCGCACATGCCCATAAAAAATAAAAATTAAAACAGCCTCCGATGTGCGCTCAATGCTTAAAGTCCCCCCTGTTGAGCAAACAGACAACACTTCACCTTTCCCCCAAAACTGTTTAACGATAATTTTTTCATATCTTCCCTGAGACCATTGTATATGTGACTGAGCTGGCAAGAGAATGACCGTTTATACAGCTCAGTGCGATGGGCAGGTGGAGCAAACAAACCCCTGAATCTTAAATTAAGGTTATGGACATTCGTTCTACAGCGTATCTTCCGAATGAGGTATTGTGGAATCCTCTTGGATGGCAACTTATGATATAATATTGCTGCATGCAACACCTCAGTGCTATCCATATCCAACCAGCTCAATTCGCCCAGGCCATTCGATACATGATCATACTTCCTCAAACCAAAAACAAACAGAACACGTGCGTTTTGGACACGCTGAACACGCTGCCTATCCGCCTATCACAATATGAGATCTTTTGATGCTATTGACAGTGATTAACAGTAGATATAGTGAGATATTGTCAAGTCAAAACATCAGCATTTGACACTACCGGTACTGTCATTAGACTGAAAATATTTGGCAAATCCTGGCTCACTATATAGTATTATATCAATGATTACAATACATTATACTATGTATGATAAAGTAAAAAAACAAACACAACCTGTCTGAATTAGTAATGTGAAAAACTTTTCCTACGGACAAATCTGAACGTTTTTAACAACTTTGATTGGACGCATTAAATTTTCTGCCCTTGAACGCGATACTTAATTAATTGCATATTTGCACGTGCGAAAGGAGCCACATTAATAATATTACTGTGACAAGGTTTCGACAAAATATTAGTGGAAACCTCACCGTGCTACATAAATAGACCAACGGCATTTTTGGTGAAAACAACTGTGCCGGAAACAAGCCAAGTGTCAATTAGAAAATTTATTGGTTATATATTTGTCGTTAAATGACAGCAATTAAGGATTTGCTTCGAGCAAGTAGCGGTAAATAACTCAAATGTCAGATATATTATGTATCTCCGATGTTAGTTTTACCTGGACTAAAAACGATTCTAATTAAGATTTAAATTGGTGAAAAGGAATTTTTTTGTAAGGTTATTAGTTTGTATTTTTTCCAAACTATCTGCACTCATTAAGAATGACTAAAACTTTTAGTGGATATAATAATGGATTTTATCAGGGAACTCAAAAGAATATTGATTACTATTAATTTATTGTTATTTATGTAATTAAACAAATTAATATTTACACATTTGACAGATTTTTATGATTATAGAATAGATCACCGAGAAAAGTTCGTCGAAGCTTCGTTGGAGTTCGCCGAAAATCAGCAAACACAATAAGACGCCAATACTCACTGAAATGCTTTTATAATACCCTAATCAATAAAACAGATAAATAAATAAATAAATTACCCAATATCGTATTAATTTTACTGCAATTTTGCTGTAGTTTACATGAACTGTATATTAACAGAAAATTTTCTCTATGTAAGTATGAAGTAGATAACTAAAAACTTATTTAATAAACAAATAAATATCTTGAAATGAAAACAGTACACAAAATGGCAGTAATGATATAAACAAAATCTGATGTGGCCAGGCACATGACTTTATCATACTATATAAAACAACACATAAGATAATTTTTATATACAGGATCTCCCACGAGGAGCTGCCATTATAAGTATATGGGGAAACATATGAAATGAGAGATTAAAAATTTGTGGACTTATATTCTTGGACACGATCATCTCAACAACAAAAAATACATCTCCACTTTTGTTGGATTTGGAAACGGTATTTTAAACAACCCTAGTGTACTTATTGTTGGGACACCTGTATTTAACGGAATTTGCGATTTAAATCAATAGAATTGTAAACTCTCTATCAATAGAAGCATCTAATTGGATTAATACAAGAAAACAGGAAAATAATTACAGCGAAAACAGGAGTCGCTATTTATACACAGCAGACCTTATAATTTACTTACTGGTGTAATTTAGTTAAGCTGTTTGCTCGATCTCTTAGACAAGTTATTTTTAGCAGCCAATTTGTACCATATTGATTCACCGCAACGTTTGTTTCGCTAAATTAATAATCGCGGAAAGTTTTCTTAGCCACTTTTGAACATAGCTGACAAATATACCCTTCGTATTGTTTATTTTCCTTTTGTCAAGCAAGATTCAAAATATGTAGGTATAATTATTCTTTCTGACTTGACAGTTTAATGATTGAGCGAATTTTTATTCAGAGAATTCATCCAAGTGAATGTATCATTGAAGAATGTCAAGTGTAGGCGTTTACTAGTGGCTCACCCTGTTTGCTAATGATGATCTTGTTGTTGTGGTTATTATTAGAAACGGTCCTCCTGATAACGTTTTACATGGATAGCTAGCACTGAAATCACTGTGGAAATGATGGTTTTTGGTATTCAGTGGCAAGTTTATTTGATCTTTTTGCATTGAGAGTTCCAGAGAAGTGTACCAACAAATCTTAAACAAACGCGTATATTTTCTTTAAGCTCCACGGTTTCAAGATTTGTTTGTTCTTTCCACAGTGTTTATTTCTTGATTATAAATAAACCTACAATATTACCGTATTAATGCACACAATGAAATAACATTAGTAAATTATTTGAGCACATAATTAAGGATATAAATTGCGAGCATGAAGTTTGTAGGCGAGCCGTAGGCGAGCATGTAAACATGAGTGCGATTTATATCCGTTATGTGCGAGTCAAATACGACGTTTTATCTACGACTCATAATTTGCATTTCATATAAAATTACTTTGTTACGACTCACATATAATAAAGAATAAGGAAAACGCAGAACGTCATAACGAGTAGTATATTTTTATTTTAAAAGCAGACCGATCGGTTTCGTCATTTTAGACATCATCAGGTTTATTGTCACGCGGTAAAATATGTATAACACATATTTATTTTACCGCGTCTTCTTTTACAAGTCTTATCGACAACCAGAGATGTTCAACTGGTTGCCGGGCCCCACGGGTTTTCGTCTCTTCCGAACGCTCTACCACTAGAGCCATTCGCCCCGCGCCAGCATTGGTATTCAGCGACAAGAAATTAATGAACACAACTATTCGCTTTCCATTCACAAGCAAAAGTTATCAATATTACCCTAATTTTCAACAGTTTTAATTATTAGTAATGTTATTTTTCTTATTATGACCGTGACAGTTTTTACACACCTTGCATGTTACTTGCAACATTTGGGACCCTGTATGGTTAGTTCTTAGTAATCATAATATTTAATTTATATACAATGTGAGTTATTAGTATCCCGGCGGTCGATAGCTACTAAATCGTTAGAGAAAGAACAAAATGTTTAAGACAAAATTTGTTTGGCTCATTAGTTTCTATAATGACAATAATTTTATTGTCATTTATACAGGGTGTTGCATTTAGGCGTGACGTAAAATATGTACATTTTTTTAAATGGAACGCCTGTATATATTATTATTGTATGAATACTACTAAATTTGTTTATCCAACGGTATAGGTTGCTAACTCTCAGCGTTAATAGTAGCTGCGATATTTAATTATTTCTCCAAAATATGCCCGTTGCACGATCTTCTTTAAAACTATGTAAAAATTACATTTTTGCAGATGTTGCTTTTTAACTATGTCAGACAATAGTCAAAACTAGTAGATATATGATAATATCAAAAGATATTAGATTCACTATACAGGGTTTTCATAAAAGTTAGCCGAAATATTACTTTAAAATAAAATAAAGGTGTTCATATTTTGCAATAATATATCTATTATCTAATATACGATAAATCATACTAATCGTTTTGCTATCTAGCAAATTGTCCATTTATGAAGAGATGATTTGGATTGTACATTCTCTTCCCCGCACTTGCCCTGGATCTTTATTGTTACTCTTTTTAGTATTACTATTCTTATTATGAAGACTATTATAATTATCACACGGTCACAAATTATAATGGAAGCGCGCATTCACCTTTCCACTGTCATTTAAATGTTACGTCCACAGTTTAGTAACCTCTTAGGAGAAAATTAGTTTTTAATTGTCGATTGTAAGTTTGGAGAAATGGCCTGGAATTTCTCACGTTTCAACTTTTCCTACACAGAAATCAACATCCACCATTGACACTGGGTGAGAACGCTCTCACAAATTAAAAGACAGCCATGGTAGTACATACTGGGTGTCGCCAACTGCCAACAAATCATGGGACAGGACAGCAGAGGTAAATGAACTTGCAAATGATGGTTCATTCGAACCGCCAGTTTTACTTTCTCCCAATGTATGGTTGTGCTGTCATGTGTAAGTGTGCATACATGTATATTATAGAAAGTTGTCCACGCTGCTAATCGGTTTTTATTGATCTCGCCGGTCCATTAAAAAGAACAACCGACCCACGATATCACCGCAGAGAAATACACTATCACTTTCTTCGAGTATTAACCTCTCACATAAAAAAAAAACAATTAATTAAATAATTTCCAATGAGCAGGATTTCTCAGGTTAAAGACATACGTAATCATCAAAGCTGGGCACAAAAGCGTTAATCCGTTAATCGTTAATTAACGAAGTTAAATTTTTCGTTAACTTTTAAGTTAACTTTGAAAACCATTAACGGACTCATTATATTTGTCATCCGTTAATTCAAGTCTATTAAATCGAAAATATCATAATTAAACATTTCAAACTGCTATTGACATTCTGTGCATGTTCGGACTTGGTGTTGTATGACGTACTACTTTGTGCGACACGGTGTCAATTGTTTAGTTTTTAGTAACTTTTTGTATGTACAGTTGCGGAAAAAAATATGTTCACATCCTGAATTTCTTGTTTCCATGTAACTCAGTAACTATATACAAACGAAATTTGATCCGACTTTCATCCAAAAATTTTATGATGTATACGTACTATTTTCCGCGAGTATACCTATCTATTATGTAGTACTAAATATTTAACTATTTTTTAATATTGTTACTTTTTAATAATTACCAATTGTTTCAAAATATAAATCTAATTCGGTCAAACTTCTAGGTATTACCCTAGACACAAGATTAACCTGGCAAAACCATATTGAAGAACTATCCAGGAAACTATCAACAGCGATATACACAATTCGGCGAATCCGACAGATAGTTGGAGTGAAAGCAGCGCTCTTAACATACCATGCAATGTTTCACTCCAAAATGTCATATGGGATAAGAATATGGGGCGAATCAGCACACGCGGAAAAGATATTTAAACCACGACAGAAAAAAGCAGTAAGAGCCATCGAACAGGTAGAATCCACCTATCACTGCAGACCACTATTTCAAAAGTACGGAATAATGACACTGACGGGAACATACATATATCTCCAGCTGGCAAGAGGGAAAGCAGACCTGCACAAACAACAACGCCGATGGGAGACAACTCAAATCCACCTTAGAAACGCCCAGGATATATCAATACCGTTCCACCACACAAACACCACCGCAGCTCAACACAGACACTTCCATCTGCTAAATACCCTTCCAAAAGTATGGATGGAGAAAAACAATAAAATATTCAAGAGGGACCTGAAGGCGATGATGCAGAAGCAGGCATTCTACAGTGTAGGAGAGTTTATTGCTTATACTACGGGGAGGCCAACATGAATACAGCCATATTGACGATTTTGCAATACGATTATATTTGTTGTTATTAATTTCTATTTATAATTCCGTATTTCGCAGAAAATAAACTCTTTCTATTCTATTCTATTCTATTCTAAACTTAAAAAGAAACCTTAAAATGCTTTTCTTCTAACTGCAACCCCCTTAGTTGGGCTTTTCAATGTCTTTTATAAATATTACTTCTCGCAATGTAGTTACTTTAGTTACCACTGTGGCTAGTTTGAAAAAATCCTAGGGCAATTTTAACTTATGCAACCGAGAGATCTGTTGTTATTAAGTTATATTCAACATAACCTATGTTTTTATAAAAACAACGATTAACGGTTAACGTTAACTTCCGTTACATTTATAGCAAATTAACGGACTATCGGTTAAAGGAGTTAACTTTTTCGTTAACGGGTTATCGATTAACGAAGTTAACTTTCTGATTAACTTTGCCCAGCTTTGGTAATCATTAACTTGTGCAAGCATTCTTTGTTTCTATTTGGTTCCAATTTGGCTCCATGTATACATAAACGCCGTAAACAAATAGCCAAACGACATTTTTGGATACGATTTTGTAAATAGTATTTTAACATTTCAATTTTCAACCATCAATTATTTCTTTTTCGAAATTGAGTCTAATTAATAAACAAATCTTGCAAACTACGCGTTACAACGGAAATTAAAAAGTCTGATTCCCCACTATAGGCAACTATAGGCACGACAAAAAGACCGATCCGAAATATGTACGTTAGTATCCGTAATTAATTAATGACTGATTAGGTAACACGAAATATTAGCAAAAATTGGGATATTCAATAAGCAGTATCTCGTTGACCATTCGTTCAACCTTAATAAATCCAACACCATTCGACTCCCCACTTGTTAAACTATAGGCATGTCAAAAAGTCCGATCGCGATTATACAGCCTTGAAATAGCAGCCGTAGACAAAATCGGCATGTTATGCGACAGTTTGCGTTCTTAATTTGAACGGCAGGCTTCCAACCCCCCTTATGGGAAGTTACGTGTATAGAAAACTGCTAATTACTCGAGTTCCCTGAGAGATATCGCAATGAAACTAATACTGTTCGAACGAGCATTCTTCGACCAAGCTAAAAGTCAAAAACTCCGAACCGAAATAGGTAAATTAGTCTCCGTAATTAATTAATAACTGATTAGGTAACACGAAATATTAGCAAAAATCGGGATATTCAATGAGCTGTATCTCGTTGCCCATTTGTTCAATATTAATAAATCCAAAAAGTCCGATCGCGATTATACAGTCTTGAAATAGCAGCCGAAGAGAAAAATCGGCATGTTATGCGACAGTTTGCGTTCTTAATTTGGACGGCAGGCTTCCAGAACCCCTTATGGGAAGTGACGTGTATAGAAAAATGCTAATTACTCGAGTACCCTGAGAGATATCGCAATGAAACTAATACTGTTCGAACGAGCATTTTTCGGCCAACCTACATATCAAAAAGTCCAATGCGAAATATGTAAATTAGTATCCGTAACTAATTAATAACTGATTAGGTAACACGAAATATTAGCAAAAACAGGGATATTCAATAAGCTGTATCTCGTTGACCATTTGTTCAATCTTAATAAATCCAATTAAGCTATAGGAACGTCAAAAAGTCCGATCCGAAATATGTAAACTAGTATCGGTAATTAATTAGCATTGTAATAATGCATATTAATGTACAGTCCATTTTCAGTAAGCTAGATAGACTCGAGCTCTTGGTGGCCGACTCTATACCAGATGTGTTATGTATTTCGGAACATTAGGCTACCGAGGATGCAATCGGCAGTGTGTCACTGGCTGAGTTTGCTATTGTCTCTAGTTTCTGTCGTACCACTAGAAGACACGGAGGTGTAATGATATACTGTAGAGATAACTTATTTGCCGTACCCATTGACTTATCAGCTTTTTGCGATGAACTTAATTTTGAATGTTGTGCTGTTAGTTTTACATATAATTGTACTGTTAAATATGTAGTAGTTTGTGTTTACAGATCACCCAACGGCAGTTTTGATGTTTTTATTGAGCACCTTACAGCAGTCATCAATCTTGTGATGGGTGATCTCCCAAATTTGATATTGTGTGGTGATTTAAATGTTGATGTCAATGGAGGAACTCGCCAATCAGCAATACTAAGGGATATTATTGAGTCATATGGGCTGATTGGTGAGTTCTCCCATCCAACCAGAGTTGTGTTTGACGTCCGCGGCAACAAGACCGAGTCGACGCTTGATTATATTTTAACCGACCTTTCTCGTGATGACTGTCGTTTTTGTGTTTTTGATGCGAACATCGCTGACCACATGGGTGTCCTAATGGAAGTGCGTGGTATTACCTCCCATGGTAAGGTCAAGACAAGTGATGTTCGTGCTGTGCGACGGGTGACATCTACTGATTTGTCGCGTTTTTGTAATGCGTTGGATAGTATTGACTGGGAATTGTCTTTGGCTGACAATTCTGATCACGCTTTCGATTGTTTTATGAGTACTTTTTGTCTCAATTATAATATGTACTTCCCATTGAATGTTGTTAAAATTGGTGGAAATGGTAACAAACCCCAGAGACGCTGGATTACCGGCGAAATAACCAGGCTTGGCGCCGAACTAAAGAATATGTTCTGGTTGATGAGAAATTGTGATGTTCCTGGTGTTCGCGAAAGTTATAGGACTAAGAAAGCGTTTTATAAAAAAAAATTATTGAAACAAAGAGGAGAGTTTTCGACACTATGATAAGAGAGGCACCAAATAAGACAAAGAAACTCTGGCAGTGTGTGAATGATCAGCTGGGTAGGTGTGGGTCTGTGAGTCGGTGTGTGTCTCTTTGCATTGAGGGAGTAGTAATCGATGAGGGTGTGCAATTTTGTGAGTGTTTCGCTAAGTATTTTTCATGTGTGGCTCGTGAACAGTTATTGATGAAGTATGGTCCTTCAGGCCAAGCATCGTGCACTTCGATGGGTGTACGCGAACACAGCCTTTTTTTCTATCCGGTATCTGGTTCAGAAGTCTTCAACGTCATTACGTCATTGAAAAATACACACAGCGCCGGACTGGATGATGTTCTTGTGAAGGTGGTTAAGGCTGCTGCCGATGTTTTGTGTGAACCTCTTGCCAGTTTACTAAACACCTCTGTAATGAGTGGATGCTTTCCATCGGCACTAAAGATTTCTAAAATAATACCAATCTTCAAAAAGGGGGATCCACAAGCAATTGAAAATTATCGGCCAATAACAATTAATAGTATTTTTTCAAAAATTATTGAATCGGTAGTTAATAGGCGGTTGTTGGAGTTTCTAGGAAATTTCAACATCTTGGTTGATAATCAGCATGGATTTAGGCAAAATAGATCAACTGAGAGTGCGACCGTTTAATTTCTGCAACATGTGAACTCTTATTTAAATGCTGGCATGTATGTGGTTGGTTTATTTTTTGACCTGTCTCGCGCTTTTGACAGCTTGGAGCCGCGCTTTGTTATGGGGAAGTTGTACGACCTGGGAGTACGCGACCCGCTCTTGGCATGGTTGCGTTCATTCTTGACGGATAGGCGTATAAAGGTCATGATGCGCGGATCCGAATCTAATACCGCAAATGTAGATGTTGGTGTCCCACAGGGGTCTGTTCTGGCACCCGTTTTATTTCTCTTGTTTGTGAATGACCTTCCCTTGTGCATGTCCGATGTGCGCGTTATTATGTATGCCGACGACACTTCAGTGGTTGTATCCGCCAAGACCCCGGAGCTACTTGAAGCCAAAATAGTAAAAACAATTGAGTCTTTTGTCGAATGGCGCCGCAAAAACAGGTTGGTGGTGAATGTTAGTAAGACGGTGTGCGTGCAGTTTTCACAGCGAAGATTTGTAGATCTGAATGTTGGGGGTGATGTGTCTGTATGTAAGAGTGTTAAGTTTCTGGGTACGCTGCTGGACCAGGGCTTGGGTTTTGGAGACCAGGTGGCTGATGTGTGTGCCAGACTCAATCGTGCATTTTTTGCATTATTGAGACTAAAATCATCTATGACGACGGCCGGTCTATTAAGCGCATATCACGCGTTGGCGTGTTCAATTATGTCGTATGGCGTAACGTGTTGGGGTCGTGCGGTCGACTGGAAGCGGGTCTTTTTGATACAGAAACGAATGGTCCGTTTAATTTATAATCTGTCCCCGCGTGAATCGTGTAGGAATACTTTTGTATCGCGGGGCCTATTGACGTTTCCGAGCATCTATATATACAGAGCAGTAATATATGTTAAGAGTAACCCGAGCCAGTTTCCAGTACAGGATCACCAGTACAACACAAGGCGTACGGGCTTGCTGGCGTTGTTGCCTCATTCAACCTCTCTTTTTGAAAAATCACCTCAGTATTCTTTTGTTAAGATGTTTAATGCCTTGCCGAGGGTCACCAGGGGCATCACAGGTGTTAACAAGTTCAAGTTGGCGGTCAGGGAGCTATTGGTAAAAGGGGCTTACTATTCCTACCAAGAATATCTTGACAGCGCGCCAAGCTATTGATTGTGATCGTTCCGATATTTGTTATTTTTGCATATTTGTGTTTGATTATTGTGACTTGCCGCATCTACTTAATGTAGCTACAGTGGACTAATAAACTATCTATCTATCTATCTATCTATCTAATTAATAACTGATTAGATAACACGAAATATTAGCAAAAATCGGGATAGTCAATAAGCAGTATCTCGTTGACCATTTGTTCAATCTTAATAAAGCTCACACCATTGGATTCCCCACTTCTTAAACTATAAGCATGTCAAAAAGTCCGATCGCGATTATACTGCATTGAAATAGCAGCCGAAGACAAAAATCGGCATGTTATGCGACAGTTTGCGTTCTTAATATGGACGGCAGGCTTCCAGCCCCCCTTATGGGAGGTTACGTGTATAGAAAAATGCTAATTACTCGAGTTCCCTGAGAGATATCGAAATGAAACTAATACTGTTCGAACGAACATTCTTCGGCCAACCTAAATGTCAAAAAGTCCGATCCGAAATATGTACATTAGTGTCCGTAATTAATCAATGACTGATTAGGTAACACGAAATATTAGCAAAAATTGGGATATTCAATAAGCTGTATCTCGTTGACTATTTGATCAATCTTAATAAATCCAACACCATTCGATTCCTCTCTTCTTGAACTATAGGAATGTCAAAAAGTCCGATCGCGATTATACATCCTTGAAATATCAGGCGTAGACAAACGTCGCCGTGTTAAGCGGGCGTTTGCGTTCTTAATATAGCCGGCCGGCTTCCAGCACCCCTTATGGGAAGTTACGTGTATAGAAAAATGCTAATTACTCGAGTACCCTGAGAGCTATGGCAATGAAACTAACACTGTTCGAACGAGCATTCTTCGGTCAATCTAAAAGTGGAAAAATCCGATCTAAAATATGTAAATTAGTATCCGTAATTAATTAATATTCAAAATGAGTAGGCAACCAAATATACCTCACAATTTTGTGATAAGTATTTCACCGAAATGGTTAGGTATTTCCATTCAAATTATACATTAAACTGAACTTGGAAAGTCTGCCGATAATTCAAAAGAAATCCGGCTCAATGCCTATTGAATATCCTGAGACTGTGGCCGAGTGGTAGCGCGCTTGGCTATCAGTCTGGAGGTCGTGGGTTCGAACCGCTGTGGTTTTCCTTTACTCCACGGCGAATGCTGAAAGCCAAACAACTTAAGACATGCCACAGACGCGGGCCATAATAATGATAATTCGGGCCTGCCGATGCCCCCGTAGTGGCGAAAGCTGTAGGGGGATGTTAAGGAGTGGATTATTATTATTATTATTATTATTATGGTTGATATTCATATATTTTGTTTTTGAAAATATTCTGGTTCACCCAATCAGTTATTAATTTAAGTAAGTACGTAGGCTTTCACGGCCAGAATCATTTAGAAAATAAACTGCTTCGGGGTTATGCCGGTTGTCAAGATTTGTTAATGCTGACGGTTCGCAAACCGTGTCGCTCGCTTCTTCAAAGCTAATTGAATACTGAAGACGTACCAAGAAAATCTCCCTTATATACCTACCGCTCCCATGTGCTTTTCCACCTGACCGCGTGAGGATCAATTTCCAGATTCCAGACCCTACTGATGTCAGTACCGTCCTCGCGATTGATGTTGTTAGCATGTTTGTAAATTTCGATGGCTTCTCTAATAAGCCTTCGATGATAATAACCTACCCTTGCCAACATATTCATGTCATCGAAACTCATTGTGTGGCACGACTCGTGGCAGTGTTGAACAACAGCATAACCCGGAAGCAGTTTATTTTCCAAGTTATTAATTTATTACGGATACTAATTTACTTATTTGGATCAACTTTTCCACTTTTAGATTGGCCAAGGAATGGTAGTTCGAAGTGTGTTGTGACCAAATGTAGGAGAGAGGAGAGCGGTAAATCGATGTAAATTGAAATGTTAGAATAGAATAGAATAGAATAATATTTATTGTATCAAAGAAAACACATACATTCAAAAATTTAAAGAAAGTAAATATTAATTCAAAAATAAAGAACAATGTGTGCTGATAAAGTCATAATTTTGGTGTAGGCTATGGGGTCATCCATTCCTCCACCGAGTACATTGGCTGCTGACTAAGCATCTTCTTTGCCCAACTCTTGAATCTTCGCATGGAGAGGGTTCTACATTCCTCTGGAGTTCTGTTGTAGATTTCCAGATGGCGATGTTGTGAAGCTGTAGTCCATGTTCTGTGGCGAGGAACATTTAGGTGGTATTGTGTTCTGGTACTTCTGGTTGTGACTTCACCCCTGGTTTGTAGTCCTGGAGTTTCCAATTTTGCTCTAATAAGTTGCTTCAGTATGTAAGCACAAGGTAGTGTTAATATTCTCAGCTGAGAAAAAAGTGGGCGACAATGACATCTTGTTGGCAGCCCCAGTATCGCTCTTATGGCTCGTTTTTGGAGGATAAGGATTTTTTCACTATGGGCTGACTCCCCCCACAGTTCCACACCATACGTCATACGGGAGTGGAACAGGGCGTAATAAGCCGACACAGCAGCTTCGTTGTAGCAGAAAATGCGATGTACTGTGGGTGGCACAATCCGGTGGCCAATTAAGTCACAGTAGCATGCATACATCGCATTCCGATTCCCGTTTTGGCACCCGTAACAATGTTTGGATTACACCAGTTTTTGGGTAAAAAATTTGAAATGGATTTCAGCTTATTGTTGACAACACATTTTTATATCAACTCACTCTATGAAATAACTTATTTTGCTGAGTAAAATGAGCTGCAAGATTTCTTATATGGCACGGTTATGTGGCATACGCATAAACTAAAATTAACAACGTATCCCCACAAAACTGAAGCCAAGTGACAAATTACTTGGGTTTGGCCAGCAGTTAGCATTCCATGGTCCATCTGGGTCAATCTGGTTCTATCATCAGATCAGTACTCAAGAAGCTGCTCCTTTCTCTACATCCTTCCTTGTAATGTACTTACACCTAAACCTACATTGCATCTTTACACACATTTTTATTAAACTATATACAAATTATAAATAAAATAAATTACAATTCGCCTATCATCTTCACATTCTCTAAAACCTCATCACTAGCTGCCTGCTTGTAGAACATAAAATATCCCTGAATTTGCGCCGGGCTAACATTCTTCTTTAATTCTACGACACGTTTTGCAAACTCCTTAGCTTCCTCCCTGGCACCTTCTCCTCTATAAAACCTCAGATACATACTCTCCAGCTGATACGGGGAACACCACCCAATATACTCCTTCAGATCTACCCTACCAGGCCGTATCAACGCAGGATCTAACCTAAAAGAATAAAAAACCATAACCTCAAAAAATATTCCCTAACAAAAAAATACCTTTCCAAGTAGTTTGTAGTCATGAAGACAATCCTAGCTTCTGTACTCGCTACACCGTCTAAACAATTTAACAATCCACTGAAGGTTACTCTGTTTAGACCTTCAAAAGCAGCTTTTTGTTGAGTGGTGTCTTCTCGTGACACAAATGCTGCGTCTATATCTTCTAGGAGGATGATGCTCTGAACTGGTGCTACGCTGAGAAGATGGTTTAGCCTGTCGTCGCTTAGTCCACGCTCTGAGAGATTAAGTACGCAAATGCCAAATTCTAGTTCTCCTGCTAGGGCTGTTATGTACGATGATTTCCCACAGCCTGGTGGACCATGTAGTAAATAACCTAAAAGGTAGAGTGAAAATTAATTTTTTTAGTAATGTTTAGCTAAAGAAAAAGCATACACAGGGGGTGTATTTTCCCCCGCATATTTTAGGAAGTAAATGTTATTCTGAGAATAATACCTTTATATAGACTAACTCTTTTGTAATTCATTAAAAAGTTACAGCAAGTGAAATATTAACAAAACAAAATAAAATGCATGTTAAAGATGCCAAAAATAAAGGAAGAAAACGATACTTTTTTTTAGGGTGTGGAAACCAGAAGAGTTTTAGCATCGGCCGCATGATGCCGCCACCCACTCTACATTCTTATTTTTCTGCTTTATACAAATATATTTCAATTTCACGGCGGGTCGCGTTTGTCACGTGTCCTCCTTCCCGCACGCTGTATACCGAGACTTGTGGTATCTCTTCGTATTCTTGTGACGAGCAATAATATTTTATTTACTCTAAGGATAGTTGGAGATGACGAAATCCGAGGAATAAATGTATATAATAGTGGACAATCAGCGCAGAGATAAGATGTTGATTTTGTACTTTGAGAGGGAAATAATACAGAAACTGCAAATTTTATTCTGAATCAGTTTGTTATAAACAGCGGTGGCACCATCTATCCGAAAAGCGGTGAACTGCAGGAATTCTCGCTCTGCATTCAATAAAACAATCGGCACAAAAACCATAGATAGTTATTTCTGTTTCCAAGTGATTTCCAAACGAAGAAGTTTTTACGAGATTTTATTGCATACATAGGTAGGTAATTTTTGTGTGCATGGGTAAAAATCAATGATGAATGATTTATAAATCGAAAAATAAAATCGTAAATTACTGCCTAGTATTCAATAACGACGACTGATTTTCAAAAACTAATTCCTATTCAATTACAGTATAAGTTTTCTCCACATGCTGCATTCAATTCAAACCATTTGAGCATAAAAAATCTCAAATGTAAAAGCAACAATTATTGAAGAACAATTTATTGGAAATACCGAAACACCATTTAGGGTACGTTCTAAAGCATCGTTTCACAAGACCATAAATAAATAAATATCATTTTGAATAAGGACTTAATATTATTATTATTAATGATTATTTTATACTAATTTACATATTTTGGACCAGACTTTTCCACTTTTAGATTGGCCATAGATTGAAGATTGCTCGTTCGAACAGTGTTATTTTCATTGCGATATCGCCAAGGGTACAATTATACAAAATTTTTAAAATAAGCTTACCTCTTCTGTATGGTATTCCCCTGTCGGTGTACCATCCCGGATTCTCAATAAACTCCTTGCAGTCATTCAGAATTCGATCGCTGACACCCTGATGCAAAACAACCGACGAAATGGGCCTCCGTTTACGCGGGTGTCCAAACGGCCTCCATTCGCTTCCCAAAGCAGTGTACATCACCGTCTTTCCCTCGTGCTTTTTCAGCGCCATCTGTCTGGCTAACAAAAAGGAGTTTATTATCCATTTAAGGCTAGAAGCCATGACACAAACTATCAATTTTGACAGACGCCAAAAAATGATTTTTACACCACTAATTTTATTTTGTATCGTCCCGATCGTTTATAATCAAGACGATAACAACATACTTTCAAAATTATCCAAACGTTTAAACGCTGGTTTGTTGGATACGAACCATATACAGGATTTAACAAATAACTCCAAATCCATCGCTTATTTACCGATTGGTGAGATCATCAGGAGGGTTAATTTGACGCATTTAGTAAATAGGACAATTGGGCAGGTTGACGATGGGCATATCGAAAGGAAGATTGATAGAAAGAAAGAGGGGAGTTTTCAGTATGATAAGTATCAGACGATTAAGCTTCTGATGACTGGTAGCGATGAGGAAATAATGCAGATTCCTTATGAGATGATCATGATGAATATGAAGATGATTGGAAGCATGTCGTTGCCGATGAGAAGGAAGATGGCAGTGTGGGATATAGTCAGTAGTAAGATACCTATAGAGAGTATGAGTAGCGTGTTTCTGAACCAGTTGAACGATATTTGGAATGAGTTACCGGAGTATCAGTTGGTGCAGTTTAACGTCAAGAAGGGAGATATATTGCATTTTTTCGGTATTTACTTTGGTTTTATAATAGCTACTTGTGAGTTATTTGAGCTTGCACAATCGATATTTGATATTCATATTATGTCTCGCTGTGTATTGTATTTGATTAAAAATTAAGTCTAGTTTTGACAATTTCTGATTCTATGAAAAGCAAACCAGAATCAGTCATTTTTCATAATTTTGTTATCTTGTTTGTTTCAAGCAATGGAACAGAACTTACTATAAAAGCTATCCTGTGTTGCTTATACAGCGAAATTGAAATAGAAATGGTATATTTAAAAAATTCTTAGACTTATTGTGTTTCATAATCAAAATACACATTTGTGCATGAAATTAATATCAAATTAATAATATTTGTTAATCTTCTTAAAATATTTTTGATAGACCTTTTAATTGTCTTGATAGAACAAAAACATGGCTTACATGAGAAAATTTTTAAGCAAGAGACAATAGTACATTCAGAAACATTAAGGTGGGGTTCAAAATGAGTAGGCAACCAAATAGTCCTCATAATTTATTTACATTAAAATTATACGCTAAACTGAACTTGAAACCTTTGCCGATAGTACAAAAAATATCTGGCTCAATTCTGTCGGGTCTAAGTGACGGATTTTACTATTGTTGGTGGCTATGTAGAAGTCTTCTTACGTTCAACAAAAAAACGCCGGTATTCACAGAATTAGTCACCTATACATGGCAGAATTGAGCCGAATATTTTTTGTATTATTGGCTAAGGTTTCAAGTTCCGTTCAATGTATAATTTGAAGGAAATACCTAATCATTTCACTGAAATAGTAAGAATAAAATTATGAAATATATGAAGCCCATCTTAATTATGCTAGGAAACATGGGTGGAAATAGGTTGGATCAATTTCTGAGCACTGAAGAGAAATTCGGACTAAAAAATATCTTTTCGTATATTGTTGTCATTTTTTTTAAAGGTCTTATTGCGTAAAGTAATTTGTCAAGTTCTGTACAAAATCCCCAAATATATGCACTGTAGGCCAAAAGAAAGAGGTACAATTTTTCAATTATTCATATTTCCAATGATATTGTAAATTTAAGCACATCTTTGAAAAACTAATTGCTTATATTGTGAACATTGGAAACATACCAATAATTGGACATATCAATCCAATGTTATGTTACTTTATGGATGGCTATGCAACATTTCTGATAATATCGGGTCAATTTAATCTGAAATAAAAGGTGTATTAAAATTAGTAGGTAATGATATACGTTTTCTTTTAGTCAAAAACAACAGTAAAGATAATGTAGCATCGTATACAAGGTGCTGTTTTTAGTATACAGGGTAAAATTTTAAACATTGCTTTTTGTAGATTTTGTGCAAATTTTTATGTTTTTGTTTTCGCAGCGTTTTCCAACTAAAATCAAAATCTTTTTTAACTAAAATTACGACAGTTTGCCCTTTTTCACTTTTGTAATGGCCAGGTCTTGGCTGTTAGTTTTTCATGAAAAAATTACATCTTCAATTGAAAAATATCAAACAATAAAAGGAACAACACAATGTAATCAGGGTTCAGGCTGATATTAGGAATGCTCTCAATCTTTACAAAAACAAACAAAAAATGATTCATCTAAACTTTTCAGGTAAATATCAAGTGTGATACTTGATAATTGATATTGACGAAAAGACCACCACAATGTTCACCAAAAGTTGGCAATGGTTTCTCCACGTTCTTAAAATAACTCAAATACACAACTAGATTGCTCATGCTTATGTAACTTCCAATTCTGCTGGGCTTTTATAAAAACAATAAATAAAAACGATGAAATTTTACCTTATATACGAAAAAAGCACGTTATATATAATGCCATAAAATCTCTACTGACTTTTTTGACTATAACAAGACAAATGTCATTACTGATTGATCTTAACACACTTTTTCACATTAGATTTCATTTCACATTAGATTAACTCGATATTATGAGTAATGTTGCATAGCCGAACATAAAGTAATCAATTCAATTCAAATAGGCTTTAATAACTGTACAGTTAATGTCAAATACATTTCATTACAGACTAGAATAATACACACACCAACGTCCTCAAGAACAATATAGTATATTATAATACACGATGTATAAGACAATATTGGCGCAGGAGTTGTTTCGGGCACGACAAGCGTAGCAAGGAGTGCCCAAATGGAATGAGTCCGCTAATACGTCTTACAAAACGAGTGTTACATACTATTTTTTCTACTTTCCCCGACGTTAATTTTACATAAATTTCAAAAATTGTGGTGTCATCTTACAATCTAGAGTAGTTTTATGTTCTACAGTTGGTAGTTGTCGTAAAATTCACAAATACTCTCCGTGAGCCAATAGCGATTGAGATGTCTTATTTGACACTTGACGTCAATATTATCAATCTTGGAAAACTAAAAGTTACTAAAAAGTTTGTGATCTACTGTTTTCATAACGACACTGAAACCGGTTTCGTTATAAGTTTATAACGAACGCAAAGTAGAAAAACATTTTTACAGCACAACTTGTTCCATTGTGTAAGGTGACAAAGTCAATAGATGCTCCTTCAAAAGTTATTGGAACTTTTGCAGTGATTTCTCCTTCCACGATTGTGGACATTGACTGAAACTTTCTATTAATCGCAAATATGGTATGGTTTCAGTCTTCACATTTCGTTTTTTAAAGAAATATTTGAACTGACTAAATATTATTTGAACTACAAGTTACATATTTGTACCTTTATCTTACGCCCACAGTGTATACTTTTTAGTAATACCCAGAAATACAATGCTTAACAGTGAGATCTATAGAATTAATTAAAATATTTTTAAGGTATTAAAAAAACAATAACAAAACAAAAAATAAATTTGGTACATTTTGAAACTATCTTTATCTTTTATTTCTTTAATATTTGACCCCTTTTTGTCTGCTTCCTGAGGCAGAAAAAAGTACAGTTGTTTTAGAAAAGTATATAACGTTAAACAAATGTAATACTTTTGTAAAAACAAATTCTCGAAATGATGACTGTTGCGACCTCTGAATTTAGGCTTTAGAATGACCATAACTACAAAGTAAAAACTATTTCCAAACTTTTGCATGCTTAATGCTTTTTCGTGTAATATTAATTAATTTACTATATCTGGCCCAGTTAACACATTTAAAACAAAAGTAAGGGTGCAGAACTGGTCATCTCAACTAAGAAGTACGTCATGTAAGATCAAATAAAAAAAACAGATTACAGTCAGGGAAAGGATAGAGCACAACCTAAAAATGGAAAGCTGACCTTAACTGAATGTGTCATGAGCATCCAGGCGAAAAGAAGCATACATAACCTCACTATTCTATCGGCAAATGCAGACAATTACACAAATGACTATTGACTACCTAATTGGTTCGATTGGCTGAAAATTGATGACATATTTCTCCAGGGACATCAAAGCAATTGAAAAGAAGACAGGCAGCCATCTTAGCCTATGTAATAAAGCAAAATTACGGCTCGGTATTAGAAAACGTACTCTACATAAATAAACTCCAGGGACTATTATGCGGATTTCCAGAGTCGGATCTCAATAAAATCGGCAGCGACGTCTTCAAAAGTATAAACCCCGAAGTCTTTTTGAACTTATGGCCTTGTACGTTTGAACAATTACAAGTTAGGAAACATCAAGATAACATATCCCATACTTCTAAATATGTACCTAATGTTTTTAGGTATTACTTAGAATAGCTCAAAATCCGGATGCTTATGGTCCGTTAGAAATATGGAATGAAGAAACTATCAAGAGATTAGGCTTATTAGTCTCCATTATAAATCCGATAGATTTTAAAAGATTTGACGATAACGTACTAGCAGGCTTAGAATCCGACATTCTAGATGTAATGTCGAACGAGCAGCTTTATCAATTTACCGAGGCGCAAGTAAAGAACCTCAATGAAAACGTAATGATGTCTTACAACCTTCGAATGAGCAACTATATTGTGTATGGTGGTTGTGATTCTTTTAGGAGAGCACGATATTTGTGGTGTTATTTGATAATTTTTATATGTAAAATTGTATGCGGGTAATAAAAATCACCTTCTTCCAATATGTTGAAGTAGATTCCTTTGTTTCTTCCGAATGCTGTTAGGGTGACCGTTTCCCATGGAACACCCATGTGGAGATCTAAGGTGTGCTGTTCTCTTGTCCGTTCCACTCTAATCCATGTTCCGCCATAACTTTAAAAAAATACAGAATTTAGATTTGGCATTTCTAAGAAAATGCATAAATTCAAACTTCAAGGTTTCTTTTCAGCCTACGTAGAAAACTCTGTCATGGAGCGTTTATGTTCTTGGAGGATATCAAACAGTTCCTTTAGATTAATAATGATATAAGTTATATGTATATGTATATGTATATATTAATTATTAATAATGATATAAGTTCCTTTACATACAGTGACAATTTTCTCAAAAATGTAAAGTGTAATGTGGAGTGCGGTCAACGTCTTCATTCATTGCTTTTTTACTATTTGTGATCATTCAAATTCATTCATAGCCACCTTCAGATTAATAAACTGGTCATTGGTTGTTTTGGCGACACAAATACTGAAGACATACATTTTTGAGAATATTATCTGTTTGAAAGTACCGAAAAAACTTAGAGTGCCGTTTCGTAGATTACATCACTAAAAAGAAAAGTCATAACTAGTTTAAATATTACACAATAAATTGCAATTTGTCTAGCTTCATAAATAATTAAATGTGAATTAGAACATGTAATATTTTAGAACAACATTGGAAATTGCACTGTATTATCAAGTATTATCTTATTGTATACAAAAATGACAAATTTCATTAAAAATAAAATGTTTATTTTTAATTTTAATTATTAATTTTTACAAATATTATCTGTCAAGTTGCATTTAGACCAAATGAATGTGAAAAAAAAAACAAATCTTATCAACTAACAAACAACACGTTACATCGGAATATATTAAAAAATTAAGAAATTATAAAAAAGAAAAATCACAGGGGCAAATCAATAAAATTGTGCTGTTGTTCATTTGTGGTTTTAAAGCTGAGAATCGTAAATACATATGTACAATGCAATCGAATCGTTGAGTTGAGAACAGTGCAAGTCCATGGGATTACTGTGGAGTTGTACTGTAGTCGAACTTGGCAATTCAATTGTATTTGTCACTGATTCATTATCGATACATACCCTCAAATGTTGGTGCTAGCCGCTTAATGTGATCACATCGGGACTCGGAGTTTTTGATAACAATAACCGATTCACGATTGATAATAATAGCGGAAGAAAACCAAAAATTAGAGAACAAAATCTTTATTCAGAAAGTTAATAATATTATTCATAAAATAAAATAAATATTGATGCTTTAGTTGAGGTATGTATAGGTACACAAACAAAATTAGAAATCCTCAATAGTTGCTTGTCTCAGGTGGTTGCGAAGAAGCTGGACTCATGCTGGACACCACGACGCAAAACTTCTAAAACATTCCGTATTTCTTTATCTGTTGGAGCTGGCAATATTTCTATAGTATCTTCGTCCACTTTCTGTTGTTCGGTTTGGGAGATTGAAAACATACAGATTAACGAATTTCATCTTCTGTAGGAAGCTCCGCGGTAGTTACGGCGCATATGCTGACGTGCCAAAACGAATGACCGCACGATTCACAAAAACAAACACAGCTTATTTGATTTGACCGCCCCGGTTCTTCGCCGCGCGTTTTTTTTATTTTGGTTATTCGTTGCTCAATGCAAGAACCGACGTAAGAAAAAGTGATAACATAATCCGATGTGATGATTCCAATAAGCGGCGTTTTTGCTATGTGGTAATATACGACCGGCCCGTTTTTGGCAAAAGTGATAACTATAACCGATTGATAACATTAACCGTGATTACAATAAGCGGCGTGCACTGTATAATGTTGTTAAATTACATTTTTGTCTTATTTTATTAAATTTCGAACTACAAGTTTTTTAATATAAATTATTAATATAATATTATATTTTTATTTATTATTGTGTTCATAAGAAAAGATTCAAATATGTTTTGAATATAAAATAAACAAGTGGTGCACTTTTATAGACCACAAACATCTTGGAATTCATTTCAAACGAGTGTAAGAGGCGCACTAAATACACCAATTAGTACGCACAAATTAAATTGACATCAGTAATTGGTCTTATTATTGTCTTGTTGACTGGATAGTGGCATATGTAGAATGATACTGTTGTCTTTTTGTGCAACATTTTAACGAAATTGTAAACTAAAGACCTTTTTGTAACTGTCGGTCTTAACAATGTTGTCAATTTGGTTTAAAATATTTGCCTCCATTGGCGCACGAAACAATATTGCAATCATAAAAATACCATGCCGATTTGATATTAAGCAAAAGTTGAGTTTCTTCTAAAATTACATGAAAATTTTTGAAAAAGTGTAGAAATAGAAATGGAAAGAGAAACCTTTGTGAATCAAAAAATGAAGAAATTTATAAAATGCTCATCTAGGCAGTGGGGACAAATGAATAACTCCTATATACACATACACATACATTAAATAGTGTATGATATTGCACAGTAAAATATGTGACTAATTGTGTGTTAAAGCAGTCCACACCAGTGTTCAGTCAGTGCTCCACAAAATTTATATAGCTCATTATAAACTATTTCTACTTTATAAAATAGGTAAGGTACCTGCTGCAAATATTACAGTATGTTTTATATCAGGTCAAGCTTACCTTATCACACTAATTTAAGCCACCTAAGTAATATTTTTAAAGATTACTTTAGATTATTAATTGGTAAGTTAATCCTTTCATAATATTGTGTTTTTATAAAGTGCCAGGTAATGAGTTGTTGGACCTGATATAAAGTGAACATTTCTGCAGGTGTAGTTAAAATTTCTTCATAAATTCCTTTCAATTCCAACTCAATTTCAACTCAAGTATGAATACATTTCTAAAGCTATTATATGCTTTTACAAAATTGCAATTAAAGTTAGCATTTCCTGTATTACGGTTAGATATTTTTAACTTTGATTGATAATGAAATGATAACACATCCCATGACCACGGTTACATACCATAAAACAAAATTTATGCACCATAATATTGCAAAAACATCGCGCAAATTGTGACGCAATTTCCATAGAAACTAATCTCAAACATTGACAAACGAATTTCCAAAGAAAACCAAATATACACCATGATAATATTATGCATAAATATTGTCTCAACGAGGACAGTTTAACATAAAAAGGCAATGAAATGAATAATCCAAAACATAAACACATAAATTAATTACTCAAACAGTTTATAAATTTCTTCAGTTGTCAATTAGTACTTAATAACTTTGAGCAAATAACGACGCATTTTCTGAAGGTGTTATTGATTTCCTATTTTATGACCATTTCCCATCGATCACAAATTGCATCATAGCTAAATATACCTCCAATAATATACCACAGGTCCCCTGAGCACCATTTGCCATTTACACACAGAAAAAGAGGGATCTAAAAAGGATATATTAACAGATTAGGCCCTTATCAAGTCACGTACACATTTATCAGGTAGGTAGGCTTATGATCTCAAACAACTGCTATCAATTTGATTGACATCAGATTCTATCTTTTTTGACGCAGTGGCAACCAGACCAGACAGCAAGATCATTTCTCAATAAATTATCAAACGGAAGAGAACTCCAAGATGTCGGAAGCCAAAATTGCCAAACCGGTCATGCGTGGCTTACTGCACGCACAAATACGGAAACATTTACTCATCGCAGGTATTGTTGTAATTGGTTCAGGAGCAGCGTTCCATTTTCTCAATAATGTGCGCCACAAGCAAAGAGTCGCTGACTTCTACAGAGAATACGACATCGAACAAGAATTTAACGAGATGCGCGAAAAAGGACTTTTCGATTCATGCAAATGAACCCTAACTAAGTTATCGTAGCAACATTATATTACACAAAACTTGTAGTTATAATTATTTTATAAATAAATAAATAAAAATATCCATAAATCATTTTTATTACCTGAAGAAATGCGTGCCAATACTCGGAATGAAATCGTACTTCGTTTTGATGTAACCTGTGTCTTTCTGCTCGAAACTGGTCTCGACGCTTAAATGCTGCGTTTGTTTGGCCCCCTTATTTGTCATCCACTGCAGGACCCACTGGTACGATTTATCTCTGCAAGGGACCTCTAAAGTGATCATAAAATGCCTCCGAAATAAGATTAATGATGATTGGAGTCCTTTTCTCAGTAGGGCTGCGCCTGCCCCCAAACCAAACAGACCGAAACCGGCTCCAAAATATGGATTGCTTGATAGTTCCGATACGTACTCGATAATGGTCATCTTCTCTCTGAATATTTCTTATTTTCTTCAGCTAAAAAATTAAATATTTTGAAGGGAAACGTATGATTAGGTTAGGTGACATAACCTATGCGATCGAACAAGTGTTCTTCTGCGCAAAATTATGCAATGTATTTTGATTGGAATTTGATGTAAGGTTAATTAGATTCTTAATTATGTGCAGTATTATCGATAGAGTCAATAAACGTTTTGTACTAATAATCCAAAAAGATAATTGTGTTGGTATTTAAAAATCCCGCCACGGAAAGCTAGGGCTATTTGATTTATTATGTTGGCAAATTGAATATTTAGTTGTATGTGTTTATTGTGGGCGATGGTGGCTCCATCTATTCGCAACTTAATGAACTATTGGGCTACCGCATTCAAACCTACATTCAAACATGATTTATCACTTGAAATTACTTGAAATTTACTTGAAAATTATAGATTTGTCTCAATTAAAAGTTGACAAGCCTACTAAATCTTTTATTATTATCATTATTCTACTCAGAAGTTATAGCGAATAGGTGTTTATGGATCACGTCAGGTTATTACGATTTTTGTCATGTTGACTTCAACTTTTTTTCGAGAGCCTTGCGTAAGGTCAAATAATTTTCATATTCTATTTACAAAATCCATGTTCCCTTGATTTGCCAATATTTTACAACTTTCAATTGTGATTTTTTAATGGTCTTATGTAAGTTTATAAGATGCTTTGACAATTAAGCTCCACCAAAATCACAAAAACATATTGCGAACCGTCCCACGGATTCTTCCATGATGTCAAAGAAATAGATGTCCACGTTTTATTTTTAATTATTTTTGATAATAAAGTACATAATTGACAATCAAATCGTATCTCAGTGGTGGCTCCATCTATACGTAAACCAATGAACTATTAAAATGCCTACTATATTAGCATATATATGGATTCAAACATGGTTTATTACTTCAACCCATCGAAAATCATAACTTTTTCTTTCATTAACAGCTTGTGATTGTCAATAATCCCAATTACAAAAGCAAAATTTAGCAAATTAAGCGTTTTTGGACGATATTCGCGGTGACCTTTAAGTTGGCAGCGCGGATGAGAAACTTTTATAGACGCAGCGTTTCTAGTGTTTCTACGCAGTTGGTACCAAATAATCGGTAACTTGCGCTGGTATTTGACAGCTGTCAGTGAGAGATATCCAAAGTCACAAAGATGGTAATGTCCGCACAACGATTTTGTCAATTGAACAATGAAATTTGACTTTTCCAATTGTTTCAGTCTTTTTCCGATAAAGTCGCTTCGCTTATGGCCAGACCTGGCCAAGATCCCAACGCAAAAGACGACGTCCCGTGGTTTTTAAGATATGCTGGGAGAGGTGTAGGTACAGTGGGCAGTGGAAGTGAGTATATTGACTTTCTATCATATATAAAGAGGTTAAAACTTTTAATTTATGTTTCAGTTGCTATAATTCTTGGTCTTTTCAACACTTTGGGAATTCTGACGGCGCAGGTAGACTGCTTACTTGGAGGCATCTGGCAGATTTTAGCTGGCTTCGTAGTGATCTGTTGTGAAGCCCCATGCTGTTGTATGTTTATAGATTTCGTGCAGACGTTAAGTGAATGGGTTGATAACAGACCACATTGGAATAAAGCATTGTTATATGTATCGTAAGTTTAACATTTGTTTCATCTTTTTTATTCGACACTAAATTATATGTGCTTTTAGGATAGCAATTCCCGCTGTTATATTTTGCCCTGGAATAGGAAGCATCTTCGGTAGCGGCTTTATATTCATCACCGGAGTCATTTATGGCATGATGGCCTTAGGAAGAAAGTGAGTAATATAATAATATCGTTATCTGCAAAAACAATGGTTTTTATCTATGCTATCGATTAATCTAATAATGAAGTGGTGCTAAAAATATAATAATTAAAGCGTAGGTCTACAATCGATAATTTTCTAGAAAAGAATTCTTGTAGACCAACGTAATTAATTGTTTTTTTGCTTATTTTTTAACCCTTGTGATTAATATTGACGATACATAGGGGCTCTAGACAAGATATGGCTGCTATGGCTTCGCCGCAGTCCCCTAGTGGTATCGTGACCCATGGTGACCCTAGGTCTACGCTTATGGAGGACCCTGACGTGTGGCGCCCCACATAAACATATTAACAAAAGTATTGCTCACAAAATATCGAGAATGATATGCATGACTATGTTTTATTTTTATTGTCGTTTTTGTTCTTAGTGGCTTGAACGTAGCTTGGTAAAAGTTAGTTCTATATTATTTGGTTTATCTAAGTTTTACGAGATCTAGATTAGCTGATAGTGTTCATGTGTTTTTGATATGACGTGATAAGAGATTTTGCTTGCCAATTAGCTGAACCTAAATAGGAAATCAATATTTTCCAAATATCAGGTGTGATAAGAAATAATCTTATTTATGGAAATCTCTTGTTTTCCTGTTTTTTAATACAGTATTGGTTACAAAACAGTTTAATCGTGAAGATGTACTAATATGTTTGGATGCATATGATAAAAGGATATGTTTGTCGAACAAGTTGTTTACAAACATCGATATTTAGTTGTTATGTAAACTTGGAATGTGTACTGTTTACAGCAATATTTGCAAAGTTAATAAATTGTATTTAAAATGGGCAGTATTCACAAATATTTTATTATAACAAACATACTTTGTTTATTCCACTACCAGTTTTGGTATTTTTGAGTTTCTGCTTTTTAGTCAACTAGAACAAAAAATTATGGAACAAAATTTAATTAAAATGTGTTAAATTAAATTAAAAATTAACAAATAAATAAAAGAAAGGAAAAAAAGGTCATATCAAATCAAAATTCAGAGTGGACCACTTTTATCTTAACGTTTGAATATTTTGAAAATATTAATCTTTTGAATATAATTTGAATCTTTGACAATATTATTGAATTTAATTAAAAACTAGCAGTGATTAAAGAATTCATCAGGAAATGTTCTCCACCTATGTTTGCATTTTCGAAGGTATAAAAACTGGTTTTCAGAACAGAGATATTATGTCAATTTATTCTTTCAAAAAATACAGAAGTTTGCTGATGATAGATGACTTGACAGAATAAATATATAAATAAAAGGATATGGTATTCCTGTTCGGGCTTATTTTAAAATTTTACGTCATTACATGTTTTACCCTTTAGGGCATCTTCAGACTATACTAGCATTTGAAATGTCGATAGATATACAGAATATACACAATAAAAACAACTTACAGTCAAATCCTTAAATCTTTACATAACTACAAATATTCTTTTGCTGTCATAGGACTGCGTACATCCGAATAGTTTTTCAAGCATATAACCTAAAAACAAAGAACACCATTGAACAAAACAAAAGAAACGTGTCTAAAACAACTACGATAAATGGGTAAAGAGACAAAGAGTGAAACACGTAGCTACGTAAAATTTAAAATAAACCTGAACAGGAAGAACATATCCTTTTATTTAGAAGGGTGCAACTGTTTTTCATTCTTCATTTTACTTCTTAATAGAATAGATATTGACATATCTCAGTTCTGAAAATCCGTTTTTTAACTTTCCCTCAAACCTATATCTTTCAATATTTTAAAGTAATTATTTTTTTATCATGTACTCGCATCTATCATCTTTACTATGATGTGTAATTTGTTCTGCTAGATTTAATGCTTTTGGAGACATTTATGCAAACATTCATGACAAATTTTTTAATCACTGATACCTTTTAATCAATATCTATAATCATATCATCAAATATTCAGTAAACATCGTGGTAGGATGTTGAGGACATTTTTTAAAATCTTTTGGTATTAAGAAAAAGACTAGACTACCAGCATGTTAATACGTAATAAAAGTTTCCGACATATTCGGAAAACTGTGACAATATTAGGACCTAACCTAAAAAATATTTAATACATTTGTTATTTTATTTCGTATTAATTATCTTGACTGTTGTGATATGTTGTGGAAGCAAACTTGTAATTTTCTATATTCAAGTGATTTTTGTACCATAATTATGTAATTACTATGCACAGGAAAGGTAGAAAATTGTTGCACTACAGATCTATTATTTTGTATTATTGCATTATTTTATGAGTGTTTTTCTTTTACTGAACGTTCAACTAAATCCTCAATTAGAGCCGATTATGACATGTCTAAATTATTATTTGATTGTCACAACTTGACATTTATATACAATAATTTGACACCTGTCAGTAGTAATAGTACACAATCCTAACCTAAAATAATATAAATCATAGCCTACGCTAATTGAGAATTTATTTGGCACAGTATTCGTTACTTGTTTATTATGTTTATCTAATGTTGTTTTAGCTTTGATTAATCACTTTTTAAATGATATTAAATAATGCGTGTCTATTCTTTCTTTGTAGAGCGACAGTAGACGAAATGAGGGCAAACGCGATGTCGGCAGAGGCGGCAAACCAGCAACCGCCACCATTCGGTAACCAGCAGAGCACCCCTTCCACAAATATGCGCTCGAAACTTGTCAGCAACGCTCAACCCGTAAGCTTCACGGGCGCCCCCGTTTTTGACAGTAACGTTTGACCCTCCTAGGCGACACCTAAAGTATTAAACTTCCACCATCTCCTCATTGATAGCAATTACCGTCTAGGTAAACATTTACATTATAAAACTAAATTAGCTGTAAGTGAGATCAATAAGATATGAAATTAACTAGTTATAAGCAAAAACAAAAAAAGAATTCCTTATATCTGTGTGTGATCTTTAGAACACCCGCGACAGAGCGTCTCAGCAATATATTATATATTTTTTACCTATTTTTAACCGTTATACTTTTGTTTTATTGGCTACCTTCCGACTTCTAAACGAAAAGACTTTAAAATCTAAGTACGACATTCCGTTTATTGTAACCGATCTCTTCCATGAGGAAATAGAAGGAACATATCAGCGTAGCGTTCTTTTTTTTTAATTTGTATTTGCTCATTATATTTATAATCATGTATTTTCAGTTTGTTGTATTAAAAGTTTATTGGTGACTTTAGTCATGTTGCCTTAGCCCTAATATAACCTTTATCATACAAGGTTATTTAAATGCTTTAAAAGATTTAAGGTTAAATAAAGCTTCATGAATTATGACTAAAAACACCGTAAAAGCTGTTTTGATCATCAGTTATTTGTGTTCCTAAAATTGCAGCTTTGGGAAGATTATTCCTTACCGTAAAAATCAAGTAAAAATTTATTTTTGGTAATCTTCCCGATATCCAGGTATAGACTGTTAAACGTTTAAAGAAGAAATATAACGAAGACGTCTAAAATTATTTTTTATCCGGGGATTTTATAAGTGGTGTTGAGGCAGTACTAGTCATATGTTAAGTCTTGAGATTTTGGTGTTCTGTTTCAACACATTTATATATAGCATATATACATATATATATAAAACGGACAATTGATGTGCGTAATTCCGGATGCTCAATTTTTGTTTTCCGCTTAAATGTACGTAGGTAGCACTATCCGTATATTATTATAATTCTGTATTATCTGTAACACTATTGAGACTTTTAAATGCAATGGTGAGATATATAAATTATAATTAAATAAAAAGTAACGTAGTAAATTATGACTTTAATTATTATTATTATTGAGACTGTAGGGTGTGCTATTTTTGTGACGTGACTCAATTTTAGACGTATTGTTGAATTGTACTATATAGTATTGTATGTGTATGTTGATGTAATAATATAAATATATATTAATAAAGTATATTGTATAGACTACAAATGTGCTGGTTTCTTTTATAATGATAAAACAAAACAATTAAACAACGGAGAGGTAAACATTTTGAAAGAGATTATTATAGAGAGAAAAGAAGACAAAAATCGAAATATGCATTGTACTATAGTGCAAAGGGATTTGTTTTAAATTCTATAAAATTCAGATATCCCTAAATTTTAGAAGAAACTAAATTTCTTAATATCAACCGTTACGGTTGGGTTGGCACTATTTTTTGTATATTTGCTGGTAAATTTACCTGTTGCTGAGAAATCGCTGACAGTTCGGTTCTTGACATGTGAACAACGTTGACGTTCTAAACTGCAATTTCAAAACAAACCAAATCTTTGTTTTTATTTATTTCATTGCAATAGAGACACGAAAATCTCATCTTTGTATAGTTTAGGATAAAAAATCTGATGTGGCCAGGCACATGACTATATCATACTAGACAGCAGTACCACACGCTAATGTTTTGACAATACTACAGTCAATATAGAATCAATCTGTCAAATCCTGGCTAAGTAGCTTTGATGCAGATATGACTGATCTCGATCAAAAAGAATTTGCTCATGCAACTAAATTATTATATTTAGGTACCAAAAAGGGCAAAAAAGGTTATTGACTTAAATTATTCAGAATTTCCTATACTTTAATTTATTAGGTTCGTTCGAGCAGTCGCCAAAACCAGTCAAAACAATTGGGGTTCTTGTACGCATACGCAATGCAGGCTTTTGCAGGGCAAAACCGCCATTTGGCATGCGCAGGAGAAAGAATAAGTGCTTTATGCACTTATTTTGGGGCTGCTCGAACAAACCTATTATTTAACTATGTATTTTCACTACATTACAGAAATTCCGGCTCGTTTGCAAAATCATTGAAAAATGCTAAGAGTAAACTTCCAATTTTTTTGGACCTTTTGAACAAATCTTCTTTCAGCTCTAAGTTTAGTGAAACTTCTAAATGTGAACATTCGTCCCGATACCTTTAGTAGTTTCTCCAGAATCGTCATCATAAAAAACAGGTACGTACATACGCTCACACACTCAGTGTTTTTACCTTGGTCAAGAATGTTCAGGGAACCAAAAATACCATATTTTGACTAAAATCTCTCCTTTTTTTTTCAAGACGATCACAGTACTTTATCATACTATGTGATAAAAGTAAAAAATGTAACTACCACATATAGATACGATTAAATAAAAATCCCATAAAATATAAAGCAAGGTATATGTTTTCCACGAATGCGCGGTTATTCCGTTATTTTATTTAAGTTTACGTTTAAATCCTCCGTTAAAATTACTAGGGAATTCCACAAATACTATAATCATGTTATTGCCGTTGCAAGGTTTGCAAAACAAGCAAGTTTTGCTTGTTATAGCTTATTTGCTTTATTTGCCTAAAATTTTCTACGGGGTGAGTCATAACTTACGGAGGAGAATGAGGGGGTAGCTAGAGACGGTAAAAATATAAAGTACGTTCATAAAAATGTTTTTAAACTGAGAACCTCAGAAATAATTTTCGCAAATAATGATTGTCTTCATTTCCATGGAAGCACCTACAGTACCCCTTAAGGCAGTCCGTACACTAAAGGAACACACACCAGCAGGCAACAAATAGGCAGAAAAAACAACAAGTGCCAAAACAATGCCATGTATTTATATGTAGACCCGCAAAGTGACCGAGCATTTGCTGCTAGGTACAAAATGCGTGTGATTATTGTACTGAATTTTTAAATTAGCCCATTATCATGAATGTTAAATTAGACAACAGGTTTATTTTAATAAAAGACTACAGCCTTGTCTGTAAAATATTTCGGGGGCCGGCAGCTGCTCCCCCCCCTTTCGTATTTTGTTATGTTTATTACATAGCACTACTTCCCTTATGGACACATGTTTCTTTTTTTCGAAATTTTGATTTTTAACGGTGCCTATTGTCGCCTCAATTACCATGGGAAAGAGACTTTTTTGGTATTTTACGAATAATTGTTCGAGATTTGGGAAAATTGATGTTACTTGTAGAGGACTTTCCAAGGAAGAATTTAACCTATTATGCATATGGATTTGACACTCACAGTGCCCTGAAAACAATCCAAATGAAAAATTTACATTCTGCCTACTGTTATTCTCAAGTGACATCATTTGTATTTTGGCATGATTACCTACCATTGTTTGAATAATAAAATAATATGACTTTTCAATATTTCATCAAAATAGAGTACAGGGAACAGAATCCAGACAGCAACAATTCAATATTATCCTGAACATATAGTGGTAAAAGTCAGAATAAGTAATGGGGAAAGAAATGTGAATAATAAAATTTGTTGACGTTAGGAAATTTAATATTTTAAAAAGACATGTAACTCCCCAATTTTTCGAAAAAAGCATTACAAATCATTTAAATTTTTTCGAATAAATGATATTAAAACCGAATAATATTGTATTATATAAACAATGGAAATCATCCCAAAACATAAATGATGTCACTGGAGAATAACAGTTGGCCAAACCGATTTAAAAAAAATCTGATGTGGCCAGGCACATGACTTTATCATACCATATATTAATAGTTTACCTGCAGGAGATTCTATTTGATCGAGATCGGCCACGTCTGCATTAAAATAAAACTACTAGAACTAGACAGATATTTTGATTATATTTACAGTATGTAATGTCAAAACATCAGCATTTGACACTATCTACTATCATTAGAATCACAATATCCTACAAATCCTGGCTAACTAGTTTTAATACTAGTGTTTTAATGCAGTACGAGCGATCCCGATGAAATAGAATTTGCTCATGCGGCTAACATATTTATTTTACCAAAAAATTTCATAGTCATGAATTATTCGGAATTTGCTCTACATTAATTTATTACCTATTTAACTATTTCGACGAAATTCCAGAAATAGCGGCTTATTTGCAAATTATTTCAAAAATGCTAAGACTAAACCTCCTTGTCATACTACATATGATAAAGTAAAAACGTTATTGGTTCTGATAATTAATATATTATATTGGCTTCTAGCATACTATATTTTCGGGTTTTACCCCGTCTTCAGAGCTAACTACAAAAGTTCATAAAGAATTATGCTCAATATTCCAAAGTTTTAATGTTACCATACCGTCTTACAATCTTTCTTGTATTTATTCGCGAAAACATAAGAACATGGCTATCCGCAATCGAAATACACATTGACACCAAGATGTTTTAATATTGTTGCACTGTACGTGCGCGCGTTCTCGCATTCTCCATGCATTTGCGTGTTGAATTGACGTTTCGGGACCGCTGACGTTCTGAATACGTCAAAAAATTTAAAATATCCTGACTACCTGCATTAATGCAGACACGATTTCGATCAAATAGAATTTGCTCCTGCAGCTAAACTATTAATTTTACCAAAAAATGTTATAAACATAAATTATACAAAATTTCATCTACTTTAATTTATTATTTATCTATTTTGACGAAATTCCAGAAATGGCGGCTCAATTGCACAATCGTTGAAAAATCCTAAGAGTAAATAGCCAGTTCCTTTGGACCCTTTTGAACCAAAAGCTTTTCAGCTCTAAGTTTAGTTATAAAACTTCTAAATATGAACTTTCGTCCCGATACCTTCAGCAGTTTCTCCGGAATCGTCTCCACAAAAAACGGGTACACACACACACACACACAGACATTTTTTTGTACCTTGGTCAAAAATGTTCAGGGGACCCAAAAAGACCTATTTCCGCTAAAATCTCAATTTTTTTTTTCGGCATGATTACAATACTTTATTATACTGCGTATGATAAAGTAAAAATCATTTTAGGTGAACTGTTAACAACAATTGCTTAAGCAAATGGATTTTTTTAAACAAATTTAGGTTTATTAGATATCGCGAACATGAAATTTATAAGTTAATTTCTCAAAAAGCTGTATTTCTACCAGTATCAGAAAAAAGTAGTGAATGAATTGATTGTTTAAACAAAGGAAGTAGGTTTTTAATAAATAATGTCACTGAAAGATAATAATTTGCCATTTCGAACTCAGAAAACAGAATTCGTACTGATTTTCGAGAAAAACGAATTATTTAAACAATTAAAATTGTTTAAACGTACGTAAATTAACTGACAATCATCTATAAATATTCCACTGGCCTGAAATGATTAGAAGGATCAATTATCTGAAGAATGCACATATTTTCTTTTAAGGGTAGTTTAACGGTACTATGAGGGCGGGTTGGGGCCGTCAAATCCATATTAAGTATTCTAAGTTTTCCCAAAAAATGTGTTCTTCCTATACATTCTCCCATGTAAAGTAAAGTCTACTTTACTTTACATGGGAAATTGCAAAAGTAAACTATTGGTCTCTGTACATACAATGCATGAGACAAGTCATATTGTACTCAACAACGAGAATCAAATGAAATGAAAATCAATGCAAAGCAAAATCAAGAAAAGCAATACAAATTAAAAACTAATATAAAAGCAACAAATAACACAAGAAAGCGAATGAATAGATAAATCAATACAAATGAATACAAAGGAAATAAAAAAAAAACGACTAGACAAAGTAAATTTAAAGCCCAATTTACAAAAAATATGTGTCCACTTTTTTGAATTTGGAAACGATTTGGGGGATCGTTGCTTTCTTTCATCACAACAATTTTTGCAATGCATTTTTGAACCACCCTAATGGGCACTCTTCCCCCATACAGCAAGGTAAATTTAGAAAACTGCCCCCTTCCAATTTGAGCTGGATACGCACATGTATAAGTTCATTGCATACGTAGACAGTAGCATTGTATAATAATTACAGTTCGTTTGAATAATGACTTCATTATTCATACGAACTGTCATCATTAAAGAAACATACTGTCAAAGTCTGTTAAAACCTACGTGGATGACAGTTATTTGACAGTTCGCCTCGCCACCATTGATAAATACATTTAAAATATTTGATATAAAATGGAATTTATTAGTCGTAGATAAACGTCGTATTCGACTCGCACACAACGGATATAAATCGCTCGCATGGTTACACGCTCGCCTACGGCTCGCGTATAAACTTCATGGTCGCGATCCTTTTAGTTATATGCTCGTCAAATAATATATACTACTTTATGAAATTAAATGTCACATTAAACAATGATGACTATGGCCTATGGCGTCGTGCAAAATGTTTCTTGGAAGCAAAATGTGGCGTGCTTGCTGCCTGCTTGCTGTATGCTGCTTTAGTATGCAGAAAAATAAGTACTCAGTATATTAAAATCTTTAATCATAGGTACAAAAGCAAGATTGTTGAAAAACGTTTTTTTAACACATTTTGTACCTTATTCAATTTAAAATCAAATTTGATCATTTTTCTGTGGTAAAAAATTTGTTAGAAGTGATTGAAGCACATTATTTTTATCATGATAAGGTACTTACAGAAAAAAATCGCAAAAAATGCATATAATTGACGTATGAAAGTATGGTTAGGGTTAGGTTAGGGTTAACTATTTGCAACACTTTAAGCGAATACGCGGTAGAGGGAGCTACATGATGATTTTTTTGATTCACCACAAATACAAAAAGTATATAGGTATGTACGCATTTTTTTGTGCCCGATTTAAAATCCTGGTACAACCGTTTGCTAAACTGTTTTATATAATACGTCCTTCATTATAATGACCACCGTTAACCACAATTGAACGCAATTAATAAGAATATCAAGTTCAACTTCGATTTCATTGTCATCACAATAGGTAGCCGCTACGGTCAATTCACAAACAATTCCTGACGTCAGCGACCGCTACAAATCGAAGAATTAATTTCACAACGTTGGACAAGATCAATATTTATTCACGTGCGTCTATTGCAGTTATGAATTGAACGCATCGCACAGATGGGCTCTCAGCAAGTTACACGAAGCTATATAAGTTGTATGAAGCAGTAATTCATTAATTTGACGCTCGTAACCCACTTTCATGCACCTTCGTCGGAATATCCGCACATTTTATTGACGAAGGAGTTGCTTGCTTGCTTTCATGTAGCAGTGGCGTGTCTGGTGGGGATACAGTGTTATTCCGAGAACCCAAATGAGGAATATAACTTTTGCTACGCGCTGCCGTTGCGTCACTCTTGTGTGTCGCGCTGTTTATAGTCGATGGTGTCTGTTTTGGACGGATTTCAGCGTCACATATTGGCCGTGCTAATCTACGTGGTTATCATCATTTTCATAGCGTTCCTGTTGGACCTACTGAGGAAATTCTGTTGCAGACAGCCGCCGCACAGCTTGGATCCGGAAAATGGTACGTTCTCGCACTAACTTCAAGTTTTATTCGCGATGTATTGAGTTTGTTTACAAGTAGAGTTTATCGTTTTTATACGTGAGGGTCATTCGCATTCCTTTCTTGTCGTTGGTGATTATAAAGAGATCTGTAATTAAGTTTCGCTTTGAAGTTGATTCTAAAGCTTCGAATGTGATTTTTAAGCTGGTGTGCCTATTAAATTAAACGAATGCGTTTGTGTAATAATTGCGTGCACTGCATGCTTCCTGTGTAGCGAACGACAGATTGGAATCTTAGATAAACGCGAAGTTAGTTAAAATAGCAAATTTAATAATTACGTTTTGTGTTGTTTTGATTTTGGATAAATTCGTGAACACGTCAGAGAACTGATGGAATGTTTGATGGTTTTTTTAAATTATTGTGATTGATTGTGATTGCCCAAGTGAATAGGTCAAGTACGTTGATGACATTCTTAACGCTTGTTAGCAAAAAGAATTCGCAAAAAAGTACTAAACCGTGTTTTAGATATCATTTAGAAACTTTCGTTTAAACTTAAAAGTATTGGACACATTTATTTATTAATTTAAAAAAGGCTCCAACACGTCGATTTTAATTGATCAAAATACACATTGTTATTCTAAATTCAATTTCCAACATAGAAGTTCTTTTTCGACTTATGACTTCATCGATATTTCTTACTAGGGAAACCAACATTCTCTTATTGATTTGACAGTTGTTTTGAATCATTTTGAATAATCATTTATTTAGTCAAAGTAAAGGTGCGTTCCGATTGGTGGTAATGGTGGTGGTAGAAGACGAAATTATAGTATTTCTCACCAGACGTGATAGTGACACATATTAGTTTGCATGTACATAAACATGAGTCATTAGCAATTTTCTATTAGAAATATTATAATGGCGTCTACTACCACACTGCCATTGCCACTAATGGAAACGCACCTTAACTGTAATTATGAGTTATGACACTTATGACAGTTGGTTAACAGTTCGCCTCGCCACCATTGACCAATACCAATATTTAAAATATTTGATATAAAAAAATAATGAGTCATAGATAAAATGAATCATAGATAAAACGTCGTATTTGACTCTCAGTTAATGGATATAAACCACGTGAATTAAGTTTAAATACGAGCCGTAGGCGAGTGTATATCTTAATTATGTGCTCATCAAGTAAATGGCAGCGTAGCCATTTTATGGGTGTAAATGAGCAAATTTTCCAACAAATAACAAGTCAAACAGGCAAATTTTATGAAACTGACTTTTTGTTGTTTTCCGGGTGCTGGGCAGTGGATCTAAAAACAGTTTTTTTTTACAAATTACTTCGTATACAGTCATGAATTTTGCAAAAACAAGTTTTTAAGAGTCTGTATTATCTTGAAACCATTTTGAAGTTTTGCTAGGGGTTTCTCAGCTATAAATTTGCGAAAATTAATATACAGTGTGGGCAAAAAAAACGGTACAAATTTGTAATCACTCGTATTTCCAATATTATTTAGTCACTTCAAATATTTCTTTAATATATAAATTGCGTGTAGTGTAAAGACTAAGCAAGAATGAGAAATCTAAGTGTATACTTACTTGACTTATCTTTAAAGATCGTGGAGATGGTGTTGTTATGGGCGGCATGTTTAAATTTATCATTTTAGGTGGTCAGTTTTAGTTATGATGTATCACACTTGTTGTTTAGCTGCAAATTTTAAACGTATGTTACTTGTTCTCGTTTTATTGTTTGTTTTTGCTAAGATTGAATCGGAGGTGGAATCAACGTATGTGAGTATGTCACATCACTTCAAACCAAGTCTTCTTTTTTATTTTTAAGTCATGTTTAAGTAAAGAGCACTTCCAACATCAGCCTGAAGCCAGCCTGAATACATTGTGTTTTACATGTTATCACATGTTATATTTTTGCAAAAACATTAGAATTAAAAAAATGTACAGCCCAATAATTGTAGTACAATATGAAAAACAGGTAAGAAAACTCCTTCATAAATTTCAAAACCAAACATGGCGCCCATAAGAAAACTAAACGTTGGCTATAGTTTCTCCACCATCTTTAAAGATAATTCAAGTTAGCAATTGGACATTTCGTGCCTATGCAATGGAATCGTTTTTTATCTATGCAAACGTCCGATTCAACTGCTTTTTTGAGTAAAAACAGCAAAAAGGCGGTGTTTCAAAATTTCAATTTTTTGTTACCAAGAAAAACTACCCTGTATACGATCCTATAAAATCTCTAGTGTTCCTTTTGACCAAAAGAGAACAGATGTCATTACCTACTAATTTCATTACACCTTTCATGTCACATTAAATTGAGCCGATATTATCAGAAATGTTGCATAGCCATACATAAAGCAACATTACATTGGATTAAAATGTTCAATTATCGCAAATATGGTATGTTTCCAAACTTCGCAATTTAAGCAATTAGTTTATCAAAAAATGCTTAAATTTACTTAATATCTTTGGAAATATGAGTAATTGATAATGATGAGCAATTGTACCGCTGTAAAAGCTAGAAATACATTATGCGTATGATTGGATTGGAAGCTTCAATGTTTTGGAGGCATTGATTTGTTGTTTATACTCTAAACAAGAGAATCAGTTCTCACTTGTTCGAGTTCTTTAGTTTACTTTTTTTTAGAGTAGTTTTTAGTTATTAACTATTAAACATATCTTGTAAAAATACAACCCATCGTTAAAATTGAGGAAATATGTTGTCATTGGCGGCAACCCAACCCAAAAACCCGGATTTATCATTTTCGAAATATGTCAATAACCCTATAACGGCACTTGTGCAGTTTTCATGACTTAGTGTTAAAGTACAAAGTTTAAGATTTACTCTCAAGTACACTCTGAAGTAATGACAGAATTATTGACGTGCAAAAACTGCTTACTGACATTACTGGCGTCAAAAGAATAGAACGACTGTATATTATTTATTCTATGAGCAAGTATTGTAAGTAATGGCCATTACTTGCGAATGGCAGTTATACACTTTTTTCTACGAATATGCAATGTAATTATATAAATAATTTAATGCATATATAGAAGGCGGTATGGATATTCTGTTTATGTATGTGTCCTATGTCGGTATTACAGATGTTCTTGCAGAAATGTTAAATATTAACAAATATTGAAATAAAAATTCAGCGTTGTTATTGGTTCTAGAGTCGTGGGAAATGAAATATTTCTCACGACCCGCGGGGTATGAAGAGACAGGAGTGAAATGTGTGTCTTGTGTATGGGGAATGGGTAGTATAATTTATCATAAATTACCATTGTAATGAATGTGTTCGTTAGAAAATAAAAAAAAAAAACGAAAAAATCCTTTAGATGGCTACAACTGACAATAGGAGTGTACAAATTGGTCATTTTGCTCACTGGTGATAAAAAGAAAAGCTTTGTTGAGGTTTCTAAGCAGCATTAACTACGTTAATATTTCTCTCCTTTATTGCGAGTATTTTTTTACTCGCAATACTGTGCTTTAAAACCATAATCGAATCGATAATTTAAATCGACTTAATGAGCAAGACCACTCAAGACACTACGAAGTAACGTCCTACAGTACAATTATACTACAATTAGGAATGACGTTTCCGTTCGTGGCTGCACAATGTATTGGAAAACAACGCACTGAATAAAAAATAAACATTCCAAGGTGCGGTTCATTCTCCAATAAAACTGTAAATAATCACTCGTTTATAGACATCTTTCTGATGCAATGGAAAATACCTAAATTATTCATGTCTAAATTACGCCTTCGTTCATGATAGTCACGTGTCTAATGACATCTAGCTCTTTTATGTTGATTTAATTGATTAATAATTGTGAATTCTATTCATACAAGTCGTCCAAATGAGATTAAATTAAATTCACAAATACCTGCATGAGACTGTCATAAAGAATACCGGTATATAAATAGTACCTATAGTAATATAGTATAGTAGTATGTATAGTAATACAATGACATCAATAAAATAGTCAATAAGAATAATGAAGAGGATGCAGAATAGATACTGACGAAACTGCATTATTTAGTGGTTTGACCAACCACTAAATAATGCAGTTTCGTCATCATTTTACAACATATTTAAGACGTACATACTACGCATTTCGTATTTTGTTGCTTCCATAATGCATGTTTTGTTGTTTGTAAATTTTTCTTTAAAGAAAAGATGAAAATGGTTTACAAGTCGCAAATATACCTATCAAAATGATGAATTGGTTCTTTCTAGTTCATGAGAAAACCCGAAAGGTGTTTCTTTTATCAAATTTATCAGGAAACATGTCTTCAAAGATGTTCTGTAAAAGAAATGATACTGTCTAACTGTGAAAGTGTTCTGGAGCTATTATTAGTGTTTAAGTCAGAAAAATTAATTTTTACATCAACACACACTTTAAACTGTTTTTATTCTACAAGACACATGCTGTTTATAGTATGGGAAAATTTACCCATTTTAATGTGCTTAACTATCGGGGAGAGGAGTTTCTTGGAACGTAAATTACTCAGATATTATGCAAACCCAGTAAATAATCCGAATTCTCGGAAAAACTAATCCAGGAAACAGTGTAGGTATGAGAATTTATTACATTAATTTATTAAATATTCGTCACAAATGCACTGCGTATTTATTATATGAACACACACGTATTACGCGTTTTGTTTTTGAAAATAACACTGATCAATTAAAAATTCAAAATTGTTTCAAAAGATTTGCGAACTTCGGACATTTGTATTCTTTATTAGTGATATTATCTGGGCCCAGAAAACTTATGGCAATCATCTTAAATAAATGTTTTACAAAATGTTTTCTTTATGTCCACAAGAACTAACCAGAAAATTCTACTAATAATAAATTCTGTACACTATTCTATATATTCGAACTTCGTTTTAAAAGATCTAGTGGATATCTTATGATGTCACATGAAAAATGCGAATAAAAATATATTTGTAGGACAAAGTCTGTTGACTGACATAGTTGCAGTAGTTTGATATTAATTACAAAATTTCAGATCTCAATCATTTTTTATTACGGAGATGCTGCTTTACAGATTTGCCTTGAACTGGACCGAGATTAGAGATACAACATCAGAAATTTTAAATTTTGAGGATATAATTACACTTATTTTAAAACAACTACATTTTTAATTTAGATAGAAACAATTCATAGTTTGCTTTTGATCAAAATTGAGCAAACAATTTCTTGGTTTTCGACTACCCTGTATGTTAAAATTAAGCCACCCTGGCTATGGACTTTTAGAGCATCCATAACACTCTATAAACAATAACTTTTGCTCGAAAACTTAAAATTTAGCTCTATTATATGTATACATGTAGTTCAGTACTTATTGTTATTATACCCCCACATTAATTTTGAAGTAATTGTCTGAAATTTGTTATATCTCTTAAAAAATAATGACAAGTTCGTGAATGGGAAAAATTGGTTCACTGATTTTTTTAAATATATTACTTGGGGATATTTTAACTTCGGCTGGCTGTTCTTATTAGTTTTTCTTTTGTTATAGGCAATTGAACGACAAATAAAAGTTTATTTATTTAATTACAAATGTAGTCCAATATTATATGAATCCCCACCAATTATTAATATCCATTGGTTGTTCTACATGTTTGTCCGCGAATCATTAACCTTTCCAATAATAAATATTAGACACCTTCTTTTGACGTAGTAGACTTTCCCGAAGTATCCCGTCCAGAAAACTCGAAAAATGTATCATGCAATGTTGTCCACCTATGTTTGCATCAATACCTTCGAAAATATTAAGCTTAGCACAACAAATTATACACCATAGTAAAGACAAAAGATGTGGGTACAGAATTACTTGAAAATATTAATGTTGGTAAGGTTAAAAAACAGGTTTTCAAAACCAAGATTTTAAGCCTCTGCCTTTTTTTTTCAAGAAAACATACGTACGTGGCTTTTAAATTACTATTTTATATTTTAACCGTAAAACATTTAAGTTATCTTCACCAGAAAGGTGTTATTATGTAGTAACCACGTAACTATGTCGATTCAGAAACCGAAACAATTTTTATGTATATTTTACAATCATATAGAGGTGAAAATCGTTTGCTTTCCAATCGATAAGAATTATTGTTTAACGAAATAAGCAGATTTTCACATAGGTGCATATCCAAATTATAAATACTTCTGTAGTTGAGTCTCTTTGAGTTTTGAGTATTGACTTTGAGAAGTAAACCCGAAATAAGTAGCAGACACGTTGCAATTCATCAGGTAATATCTATTCCGGAAAATTCTTGACAATTATTTATTATACTCACATCACAGTCAGCTGGTTTTGTCTCTACTTTCTCGGGACTTCCCATTCCGGAAAAATTTCGGTCATGCTTTTCCGATAAGTATTCGACAATCGTTTATTCTATCTATACTGATATTTTATTCACTTATGAAGCAGTTTTTCAAGAAACGCTATCAGAAAGGATTATTCATTTTTGGGCAAAAAAACACAAATAATGTCACAAAAAAAATAATATACATATATTAGGCTATAACTGAATTAAAAAGGAACTTTGGAGGCTTGACAGTTAGCTAATAATATACACAAGGATTTCCATAGGATAATATAATATGCCTCTTAGTTTTTATTTATTATTTGAATTTTTAGGACAACATCTGCAAATTCTGCTTTCTCATAGTTTCTAATGACTCACTCTGCATATTTTTAAATGAAGCACCCATATTTTCGTACATTTTTGTCCTTTCCTAAATTGTAATACAATAATTACTAACGTAATAGTACTGTAGCCCAAGTGTTTTAACTTTTTTGGAACATATATCGACAAAGGTGTATATAATAAAATAAAATACGGAATAAAAACCTCTTTTCCTTTGTAATAAGTTTTATTTGCTTAGGTACCGCGTCCGTTTCTAAAAAATATCTTCAGCTTAAATCTACAAAAAGAATAGTGGTGGTAATGTAATAAATAAATAATTTAACAGAGTACTCACAGTCAGATAATTAAAATCATTTTGAACACGTGTGCCATGTGTGAACGACGAGGACATTTTATAGACGGCCGAAAGATAGCAAGAACTTCGATTCAAAAATTTTAAAATTATAGTAAAGTGAATATAAATAGAGGTTTTTGTTGAAAGTCTAATTGATCATTTAGTAAGGTGATATTGTGGTGTCTTCTATGCTTTTCTATTTCAAGTTGTTCCAATAAATCTAATTTGTAGATTTTATTATACACAGTGGGCAAAAAAAAACGGTAAAAATGTTTCCATGTTTTATCAGAAATGTTGCAGAGCCAAACATAAAACAACATAACTTTGGATTGAAACGTTCTGTTATTGTGAATATGGTATGGTTTTAATGTTCACGCTACAAGCAATTTGTTTTCAAAAGAAATATTTGTATTAACTCAATATTATTGGAAATACGAGTGATTAAAAATTTGTACCGTTTTTTTGGACCACTGTGTATTTGCGAACCTACACTACGGTTCACTGTATGTTATACAATGACCTGTTGACATTTTATGCTGATAAAAGTTTTATAGTTATGTTCTGCCATCCGTTTTGCCAACTTCCTTCCGGTTTGACCAACATAAACCGCATCACAATTAGAGCATTCGACTGAGTCGACTCCAGACTCATCCATAACTGATTTACAGGTTTCAAAATTTGATAGTAATTTGTAGATGGTATTACAGCTTTTAAAAGCAGGATAAATGTTGAATTTTGGTCAGATTTTGTTTCAGGTAAGTTTCAGATTCACATTATTGTAAGTGAGCGGTTTGTATATTTTCTCAGGTATCTTTGCAGCATATGTAATTGTTTTAAGATTATTGCTTGTTTCGTCATCTTAAATTTTGAAAATCTGAAAATTAGGTAATAGATATCCTCAAATGTCACAGGACATACGACATTGTTTCATACGGATCCAGGCGTCGTTTGAAATATTTAATCGATTTTTAATTCTGAAATACTGACATCAGATTGGGAATTACGGAGGTTTAGATATCGTAGGAAGTAAGTTTCGTGTGAATTTGATAGTTTTCGCCAATTTAAATTAACAAAAAATACTATAGGCGCACGCAACAAAACGTCTCAATTAAAAGCAACCTTTGTTAGTCCAAAACAACGGTTGTTTTATATAATACGCAAGAATATATATTGTTCTTTGAAGTAACTCATTGTTTTGACCGGTTGTTTTTTTTTCGAATTCGTGCAACTTTTTACTAACTGCGTTCGTTATAAACTCATAATGAAACCGCTTTCAGTGTCGTTATGAAAGCACTAGATCACTAATTTTTAATACCCTACAGTTTTCCACGATTAGCGACATTGATGTCAAGTGTCAAATGATGCTGATATCTCAATCGCTATTGGCTCGCCTCAATCATATTTCGCAGTTTTACCACAACTACCAACTGTTGAGTATAAAACTACTCTAGATTGTAAGATGATAGTCGGAATTTTTGAAATTTATGTAAAATTAATATCGCGAAGTGGTTAACATTGTTAACATTAGTGAACATTTTTGCTATTTTTTTGTCTCTTGGCCTAAAGTGCAATTTAATATAGTTTCTAACACAAAGTTAGTTCCTTACCTTTGAATAAATTTTTTTTTTATTTTTCAGTATACCACAATCACAATGTGAATACCCAGCTAAGCCGATCGCCTTACATTCTACCACAATCAAGTATAATTGACACACCATACCATCCTAATCTGCGAAGATGTGAGGAGGGCAGCAGGTATACAGGTGTCCCTCCAGCGTATACAGACGCTTCAGGGTTACCTACGTACGACGAGGCGATGAAGATGTCAAACGTGACGAAACCAGCTGTAGAAAACAACCCCAGCCCACCGTCATAACGAACCGCCACAAAAAAAAATGAAGACCATCAGCATTTAGAGTTAAGAGTGACTATGTATAATGTATAATATGAACGTTTTTTTAAAATGACGAATGAGGTGAAAGTATTGATAACACATGCGTTATATTACATTAAACTTTTATAGACTATGTATATTTTTGTATTAAACGTGTTGTTGAGTTGATATGGTGACTTTTATTGCGCTGTTTGAGGTGAGAAATTATCATAAAATGATGTTTATTATTATGGCAGTATGTTGATATCCTTGGTTGGTTTTGTGTTTTGGAGAATTTCAATTACGGTAATTTCTGTATGGTTGTTTGTGCTATCGGTTATTATAACCAGTAATTACCAACTTGAAATGAAAATGTTTTCAATTTCATCTCATTTCATGTTACAGACATAAGTAATTTGGTATCGTATAGGTACAAATTATAACTGAAAAGTAATTTACATATACATTATATGATAAAAACCCAAATTGTCTAGACTCTAGACAGACTGACGTCATCATAGTGACGTAAATACACGATATCGGAAAGTCATTAGGAGTGTATCAGTTGATGACTACACAAACATTAAACATTAACACCATGGACACAGAACCAGAAGGGCAGATTAAGTTGAAGAGATATAAAATAACATGAAAGAATTATGAGTACAAGACACAACCAAATAAGAATACATATTTCAGTTATGTATGTACAGTACAATATAGTTTCGAAATCGTTTTATACCTGGTTGTATATCTTTTGACACTGAGCTTCATTGAGCCTCAAGCTTTCTAAGGATCATATAATCTTTGTTCGTACAATAATACCTTATATTTTTGTGGATATCCTACGTTTTGATCTTTTTATATTATAGATCCTGCGTGCGGTGCTATTGTTAAAGTACATTCTTTTCTTGTATTACTTATTTGTTAGAGTATATGGCTTTCTGTTTGCTTATAGAGGTGTGAAGGGGAGGCTTTTCTGTAATCGGTTGGAAAACCAATTTTTTTAAAACCTCGATCCCGAAACGGTTGAAACTTTTCTAACCAAATGTTGGTTCAACAATAAATTTCACCTAGTTACACAACGTTTTTGAAATTTCAATTTCTGATGATTTGTTAAACAGCTAACATTCTATATAATGTCCTATACAAAAATTTCGCCAAAACTGACAAAAAACGATTTTTTTGGCGTACTCCATAATAGAGGTGGAAACTGTGGTGGAAACCAATATCCAGATTAGTCAAAAATTGATAGTTTTAATTTAGATGACCTAGGTAATATACCAAGTTTTCGACATCAACCTCAACATTTTGACTGCAAACAGCAAGGGGTTCTTAGCCACGGAGACGCAATTCGACCATTTAAGGGTGGCTACCACGATCAATTACCTTCAATTTGAGATATAAGCGAATCCTGGATATCCAACATACAGTGTGCGCCAAAAAGTTGGAAGAATATAGAAAACTTTTTTATTATTCATTTCTCAGAAAGTTTAATTCTTCATAAAAGATTTTGTTCGGCCTAAAACCAAAATTGCAGCTATCAAACTTTAAGTTTTATTAGCCATAATATACAGGCTGGGTCAGAAAATAAGACTTAATGATAAGAGTAAAGTGCCTTTATTTTCTGTACTATCGTCAAATGGTATTTGGAAAAGTTGGTTAGAAGTAAAAATTATATTCAAATTTTAAATCACAGCCACTTACCTGGACATTTTTTTTTAATTTTTACTCCTGTAATAACATTTATTATGGCTGATATACACATCTTATTGATGTATTTATTGAGAAAAAAGTGTTTTTTGTTAGTTTTGAGACTTATTGTCGGACGTTAAGGATTTTTCCTTAACATTGTGATTCAGATAAAATCAATAATCTCCATTATGTACGTAATATGTAAACGACAACTGATTAGTTATTAAAAGCTGTTAATAATTATCTGCAATGTGCTACTAAAATACCTGACGACAAATTAAACTCTAACAATATCCTTTATTCTAAAACTAATATTTTTTTCATAATTTTAAGGAATAATATCACCATTGTTATAACAGTATACAAAAATGACAATAATAACATCAAATAGATTTCTACGTGTCCCCCTTCCTTTTCAATACAAAGAATAGTTCGTTTAAACAATTCCCTTGACACTTTTCTAAACATTGCCGGCCTCACTTGAGCAGCACATTCCCAAATTGTATTTTCCAGGTGGTCAATGTTTCTAGAAGTTCTATGTTTGTAGACTTCATTCTTCAGATGTCCCCATAAGAAGAAGTCGCATGGTGTTAGGCCCGGAGATTGTGGGGACCAGCGATTTTCAGAAAATCTGCCGATCCATTTTTGCGGAAACAGATGATTAATATAATTTCTAACTTCTATTGTAGGTACTGTGCGGTGGAGCACCATCGTGCAGAAAGTACATTCTTCTGCGCAGCTCCAAAGGAATAAATAAATAAGGGAAGCCATTATACATTTTATTACAGGAGAGTAAATTTAAAGAAAGACGTTCTCTTTTTTTCATGACAAGTGGCTGTGATTTCAAGTTTGAATATAATTTTTACTCCTAACTAATTTTTTCAAATAACATTTATCGGTACTAATGAAAATAAAGGTAAAATAAAGGTATTTAAATAAATGGTTAATAAATGGTTAACTTTGGTTTTCATTAACTGCTTTCAAAGACGTTAAATAAAAAAAAGTTTCCGGCAAAACTGATTCGGTTTTAGAACGGCGCTGCGCTGTTTCTAAAGATGATACCTTCTTCTAACTCGGCAGCGTGCAAACAGTTCATTTCCAGACATGAGTTCCTTATCAAACGTTCTACTATGACGAGGAAAAAATTTGACAAAACATGAGAAAAGGGAAGAAAAAAATAATCAAGAATATTGGTATACATTGTGTTCAGATGACATACATAGAGACGAAATAAGAAAAAAATTCCTGGACAAAAACTAAAAACAGTAAAACCCCCCAAAAAAATACCACAGCATACAACCTCATCTCGCTTCCCGTGGTGGCTTTTTCTATTGTTTTTCAATTTTCTTTTCTTTTAACTTCCTCTAATTAATTACAAACAATTTGACATATGAACCAAAGATATACAACAATTTTTGTATAGGTTATAACAATTTTTCCGCAGCTTTTCCTCGTAATTAACACAAAATTGGATCCAAAAAAAGAAACCTGCGTCTATCGGCGGCTACATTTTTCAAAAAATAATGCCTGCTTCACAAGTTTGACAATAATTTATTGTTCCTAGATGGCAACAGGTACCGATTGATCTTTTGATCTGAGTGATTTGTTATTATTATTTTTATAAAAGGCTGTTAAGAATTTGAACTGGGACATAATACCATACTGGCCGGGACGCTGGGACAGATGTCTCAAGTCGGGGTTGTCGGGACGTATGGTAAGCCTGACTATGACCATAGTAGGCTGACTATGGGTCCTCTGGTATACTAGTAGAATATTACCCCTCTGTATACCCCTTACTGTGATTTTTAACACCCTACACATGTACAGCAGAAATCAGTAATTATTTGAGCATGTTCTCGCCCTTTTTGTCGCCAATTATAGTATAATAAGTAAAAACTATTTTATATTTTATCATCGATGACCCCTGATGCAGAACTTTCGAATTTGTCCTGTTTTTATCTATTTTTAATCATTGTTTCTCGTTAATTCGCTAAAATTTAAAATAATATTGTCGCCTTTCTATAGTTTATCAATGACAATTTGCTACTAAGACATAGCACGTATTATTTTATTTATTGCGCATATAATTTGTACTGATTTAAAAATCAATTTCTGTAGGTAGGGGAGACCGGGTCACATTGGGACGGATTGTGACATCCGCATATAGTTGCCTTATTTTTCACAATAAAGGGTTGGTAATGGCCATACTACTTAATATTATACATTTATCCAGGTATATACACAGGAAATTTTAAGTTGAATAAAGTTATTTTGGAATTATAATAACTTCTTTCCAATTTGCAGTGTGTCCCAATGTGCCCCGGCCCGGGGCACATTGGGACAGTGTGAAATATCTTGATTATTATTGAAGATACCCATTTGATGTTCGGTGAGTACAAACCATCAACATGGACAAACAAAATGCCGTTGAGTTCATTATAATCATTATTATATCTTATACAGGGTGTTCAAAATTTGTAAAAAAATCTTGCCATCATTCCAGACTATACCTGATAAATATACTTTAAATTTAAATAGTTTTATATTATTATACAGACTGTGTTGTTCCACGTCCCGAATATTGGAGGGGTGATAGAGCGTCTTATTTTATGAACAAACACGTCAATGAAGATATAGCCTAACGGCGGCTTGATTGTATGGTGTGACCTTGTGAAGGTCAAAGTGTTTTATGAACTACCTTTAATGGTTGTTGAGGAATTTCTTCAAAACCATCATAATTATATTTTAAAATTATTATTCAAATATTCGGCCGACAAGGAAAAGAGACGATTTTAAACTCAAATATGATTCACCGAGGCGCAATAAATTTCCCCTTATTTCCCTGTCCCAAACCGCCCCAGTTGAAATGTCCCAATGTGCCCCAACACAAGTTTTATGAATTGAAAAATTCTAGAAAATTGAAAGTAATGATTTGGTAGCCGCTAATAGCGGTAATGTATGAGGAATATATGTATAATTGTATGAATATACATAATAATATACAATACAACATATAAACTTGTGTAGAGCCTTACGAACAGACGTAGAAAATACTTACTTGGTTAACCAAAAACTGATACATTCATCAACAAACGCAGTTTCGAAACTAACGTGATGGAAAGTTTTTGGATATTGTTTACATTCACTGATGCATATTCTGTGTGAATGCGCATTTAATCGCAAGTCATTTGTGAATTTAGTGAATTTAAAGTGTCCCAATGTGCCCCGTGTCCCAATCTGCTCCTGTCTCCCCTACAAGTACATTTTAGGTATAGGACATTGTACACAAAGTTGATCTAAAATTTTCCATAGAATTGAGAAATGTATTCATATGTTAGGGTTGCCATTTGAAAAAGTCGACTTTTAGTACAATTCTCGAACTCAACTTTAAATTATCTTCACAGCAATTTTGCCGGACAACTTTTTGCCAACGGTCACAGGGGATAATTTACATGTAATTGAAAGAAACCGTGCAGCTGTCATTTTTTTAATAAAAATGTGAATATCTCAAAAATGACTCATGGGCATTTAACAATAGTTTAACATTAAATTAACACTAATTTAATGATGATTTCAAAAAAGCGTTAAAATACAGGGTGTTCCATTTGAAATATAATAGTTGAAATCATTTCCGGTGTAACCGGAAGTAACCGAAAACTCAAAATATTTTAGTTGAGACGATCGTGTGCAACAAAATAAGTCCCCAAATTTCAATCTCTCATTTCATTTCGTTCTCCATATACTTCTAATGGCAGCTCGTCGTGGGAGACCCTGTATATAATCTTGTATTCAAAGGGTTTGTACAGAAAAATGTAGAATTATAAAAATTATAAAAAAGCCTTCTTAACCCTTTGCTTTCGGCATACTATGATGAATTATTCTAGTCCATTCTAAATCTAATTTAAGATGAATAAAGTTAATGATATTATAATAAAATGCAATTAGTTTAAATAATTATACTGTTCCAACTTAAACATAAAGGAATCATCCTATTTGTTAGTAAGCGCTGATTAATGTTTTATCTCCATGTTTAAGGCCATGTTATTCTAGACGCGGGTAAATACACAATTTTTTTTATATATTTTCAATCAATTAAGGCAATTGTGATAATTTCAGATTTTCTCTTGCCCCTCTGGAGATTAGGCATAAAATATCGTATAAATAAAAAAAATCAAATTTCAATGACTAATTGAGAATAAATAAATAAATTTCTTTTTGATAGGCGCTCATAAGAGCCGCCCTAACAGTCACAGGGCATAAGGGCGTTGCTGCTCCATTACCCTAGAATAAGTCGTCTAAAATATGACGCAATCGTCAAATAATATGGCGTAAAATGTATCAGTTCTGGTAATAATAAATTAAAAACGGTCATTCTGCAAAACAGTATATGTATTTCCCATAACACAGATTATTCACCGTTAAAAACTAAATGTATGAGTAATATTAAATTTAAACAGTATATTGTACACATATGAGCAATATTGTTATGTCGTCTAATCCATTGTTCTAACTTACTAATATCAATCATACAATTATTAAATTTTTCTGCTATATTAATAAATTTTATTAAGTAAATCATAATTCCATATTTTAACAAATGTTTTCACGTGCTCTCAACATACGTACTCGTCTCTATATTCAATTTGAAACCGCAAAATAGTCTCCGATGTTTACTATTGTCCTTTTTGATTAGCACCATTTACATTACAGTGCAATAGCGTTTTGCACCAGGTACAAACGGTACAATACTACATACAATAGATCTTATACGTCAGGTAGTAAGGTATTCAGCATCTAGTAAAGACTTCGTAGTAGTGGGAGAGTTCAACAGTAGTAGAGAAAGCAATATATTCTTGGCCCAACACCGCATGGTCTGTTCATTTTTACGTGCGCGTTTAGACCGCTCGAACCTACATTTGAATTTGCACCGGTAAACGAACGTTTACGAAAGTTTTGTCGAGTTGAATTGTTCTGTTCGAAGTGTGAGAAGTTATTGAAAATGGTTGAAGCTGTTGACAATATAGAAGACGATTTTCCCAATCATTTCTTCAATCCTTTCGAGATGGAAAGGGTCCACAAACACAATTATACTTTTTATTTGGACTTTTACGACGAGTTACCTTCGGCCAATCAAAGCCCCGATCCCGAATACGAGAAATTTTTGGCTGACGTCTGGGTTGGAATTGTCCTCACCCTTATGGTTTTGTGCTGTGTTTGTTGCATGTGCAGCTGTCTACTTTATCATAAATTTCAACAATGGAAAAGAAGTGGTGAGTTTTTGATGTCCATTTTTCTAAAAAAAATAACTTTGTACAACCAAAATATTGCCTCAACATTCTGACTTTTCCTACAGACTTTAAAGAGCACCCAAAACGTATGTCGTTTTGGGGACACACTATATAGTGCCATTAAAAAATAATGTTTAAATTCTAATTATTTCAAAACACACACACACGTCCTTAAACTAAATTTAGAAAACGGAATTGCTAATAAATTACGCTGTTTTCAATAAGGAATAGAGGCACATGTGGTAAAAATAAACACAAGCAAATCTTTATTGTGTTTATTTTTAACACGTGTATTGCTGTTAGCAAATGTTTAAAATTAAAACACATACTTGGAGGAAGTACAATATATAACAACAGGATGCTCTAAAATATTTGTTTTTTTACAGAGAAACAACACTTGGTCATATTTTGGCAAATTGCAAAATGCATTTTTTTATTTGACTCACAACAAATACAAAATAGTACGATGCATAAAATAAACAGATTTCATACTTTTGCAAAAAATAATGCCTATAGTTATTCCCATTTTACTTATAAAGTAAATAAATAACATGCCCCATCCTCAGACACTTTAATTCAGAGGAAATAATCTCGCTTTAAACTTCCTTATTCGTTCATAAATTATCAATGCGATAAACAAAACGTGCCGTTTTATCGTAAAAACCGCGTAATGTTGCGTAAAATATCAATGCGTATAAAAAGTGGCATATGTAAATTACATATTTATAAGTGGTAATTAGTACAGAGCAAGGTTATGATCGATCTTGTGCGTATAAACATTCGTATTTAATTTAAGAGCGTAGTTTTAATGTGTTTTTATTTATCTAGTATCGGGCGAATTTGTATTAATGAAGCAAATGTAATGGGTTGGTATTCCTGAGCAGTTGGTACACCACGCCATTTGACAATTGCCTCTGCTTCGTTTATTTTTAGGTTAGGTTTCTTATTAGTCTAATTAGACGTACGATTTGACATATTGGGATTGAGTTTGATGGAACTTGTATGCGAACTTCACGACGTTTTTATCAAAGTTTTGAAAATTGTCTAATGCTGTTTTACACTACGCATTTTAGTGCGCAATTTAGTACACAATTTGTGCAGTAACTAGCTACAACAACACCTTAAACAGAATTAGTGATGAATTTTTGTATGCTGACTAGTTTGAACCATTAAAACCATTGAATACACACACATTGAACCATTTTCTGTTTGTAGGTCTCAGGTGCTTAACAACTTCTTGTGTAACTTCTTGCACAATAATTGCGTAGTGTAAAACGGCTATAATAACAGTAAATATCTAAAAAATAATGACTGATAATGGCAAATTAACTTTATTTGACGCTTTTTTGCATGTTTGGAGACCACAGGAGTTGCATATTAGAATTGCCAACATAAATCTAATGAAATCTCTCAGATTCCACAGAAAAAAATCTCATCAGAATCAGTTGACACATTATTTTAAATAAATTCTTAAACTGTTTTTAACATTACGAACAAGTATTAATAATGTAAATAATAGTAATAAATTCTCTAAGTATGATCTACAACAGTTCTAAGTTAGAATACAGAGTTTATAACAAGAGATTTTACTATAGTTATTTTTCCTGCTGACAACTTGCTTTATTGTTTCACTTTTTATCTTTTCATTTATCCGTAGATTATTATCGTTAAGTTTACCGTTGCTCTGCCTGTGTAACAAGCTTAGGAAGCACATGTTTACGTGCCTTTTTCTGTTAATTAATTGTTGCTGTTACTCGAGGTGGTTGCCATCATGTACAGTTTGAGAATTTTAAATTTCTTTTGTGTAGGTACTAAGCGCGCCAAAAAAGTTGCACAGACCCTGGCACAGAACATAGCTATGTACATGGTTCTTTTATAATCTATACGCTGTCATTCTGACATTAATCATAAGTATGGAAATTGCACCAACGCGCATAGTACAATTTACAACGTACTATTTTGTTAAGTTTCCACTCTGATTTTTACTTTATCATACGCAGTATGTAAAGTATTGTAATCGTGCCGAAAAAAAAATTGAGATTTTAGTGGAAATAGGTCTTTTTGGGTTCCCTGAACATTTTTGACCAAGGTACAAAAAAATGTCTGTGTGTGTGACGTGTGTGTGTGTGTAAACGATTTTTGTGGAGACGATTCCGGAGAAACTACTGAAAGTATCTAACGAAAGTTCATATTTAGAAGTTTCATGACCTAACTTAGAGCTGAAAAGCTTTTGGTTCACAAGGGTCCAAAGCAACTGGTAGTTTATTCTAAGCCTTTTTAACGATTTTGCAAATGAGCCGCCATTTCTGTAATTTCGTCAAAATAGTTAAATAATAAATTAAAGTAGAGGAAATTTTGAATAATTTATGTTTATGACATTTTTTGGTAAAATTCATAGTTTAGCTGCAAGAGCAAATTCTATTTGATCGAGATCGGTCGCATCTGCATTAATATGAAACTACATAGTAGCCAGGATTTTGATAAATATTTTTTTTGTGTTGTCACATTCGAAAACAAGAGGTTGGTGAACCACTATGGAACGTTGCCGCTCTAGTGCGGCAAATTATAAAATACAAATTTCAAAAAAAATAAGATCACCAATTTGATTGTTTGTTGATAAGAAATATCAACCCGTCTTTATATCTAATTCTAAAAACGATAAATTGAGAAAATTATAAATAAAGTATAGCGATGAGTGTAGTTTTATTTTAGTATGTTGGTAGGGATGTGTCATGAACAAATATAAATCTTTCAGAATTTGAATTACCTTTTTAAGGTGCGTTTTCAGTAGTGATAATGGCCGTGGTAGCAAACGCCATTATAGTATTTCCAATAGAAAATTGCTAGTGACTCATGTTTATGTACATGCAAACTAATATGTGTCATTATCACGATATGTAAGAAATACTATAATTTCGTATTCTACCACCCACCGCCATTAGCTACCATTACCTACCAATCGGAATGCACCTTTAAACTTGACGTTTCGTCAAAGTGGTACCAACCTAGCATTTACTATACAGAAATGTTTTATTTATTTTTTTAAAATACGTATTTCTTAAAAAGCAACACAATAAACGTTGATGTCGCTCCTGCCAAAAACTAGATAGCGCGACTCGCTCACATGCGGCGGCGACACTCCGCCTTCGGTGACGCGCCGCATCACCGCTCGTCGCGCTATTCCGTACTTTCGGCATTTGTGACATAAATAACTATTATTCTAATGACGTAGTGTAGGTAGTGTCAAATGCTGATGCTTTGACAATACCTACGATTTATCTCAATAGAATAGATTCTCATACAGCTAAACTATTAAATTTATATACCTATTGTATGATAAAGTCATGTGCCTGGCCACATCAGATTTTTTGTATTAGCAATATTATTATGTACGTGCAATTGTTTTTCACTTTGTTGATATTTCCTGATCCCATGGTCTATTTTTAATCAGTCACCAATCATTAAAGTCAGATTTATTGTTTATAGAAATACAAAAATAATCCTTTTTGTCATGCAAGGAATTTCTTAGAGACAGCGAAAAGAAGCAAACAACTAATTTGAGACACAAAACACAAACAAATATTTTAGATTTTTTCCCTGTGTGTGTATTTAATGACACCAACAAAACAGATAAAATTAAATAACTACCTGTACTAATACGGTTAACCAAACTACACTTTGTAACTTTCCACAATCTATGGCAATAAACGTTAATATAAGTGTCCACATTTCATACACAATAACTGTGTCTATGTTAGTGTCTCCATTTGCTAATTTTGAATAATTCAGACTGATGGATTTTCAATAACAAACGCATTAGCAGGTTTCAACACTGGGAATACTGGCCAGACAGGCATTAATATGCTCTGAGTATCTTGATTTTATTACGATACAAACAATAGCTGAGATCACGGTGAGATTTTCGCAAATAAATGAAATTTTGCGTGACCGCGAATTGTAAATTGTGTTCGGGACAAAACAACAACATTCTACGTTTAAATATATGGTAATAAAGCAGTCTGCGCGCTTTAGTAGTAACGTCAACAAAAACAAATCAACTGCAATTTCACGTTATTAACTTTAATCAAATCGTAGCTTTGGATTGCAAAATGCTCCAGTCTGTCCAAGAGTGTATTTCCTTCGCTACTTTTAAGCGAATAACAACGAAACAAAACATTTTTTGTTGAACTACTGAACTACTGAGACCTGAGTTTGACGTTGCCTTTCGACGTTTGACGTTGAAACGAAAAAGAGAATGGTAGGTATAAGATCCCAGGCATATTATTACTACTGTTAATACTAAACTACCCTCATTTGTCTGAAAACGATCATAGCTCCTTTAAACTTGGCATTTAGTTGTTTCGAATGACGCTGAATCTGAATATGGCATTAAACTTCAAAATCAAAATGGCAGAGCCATAATGGCTCTGCCAAAAAATGCTCTTAATTGAAAATAGAAGAAATCTTTGGCTAAATCTAGTTTAGCATTTTGTTTTGGGTTTTAAGGACGCTGAATCAAAATATGGCAAAATTTGAAATGGCAAATCTAAACTGGTGACCCAGAAAGTTAAAATTAAGGGAGAATTACGATTTTTTATACAAAACTTACGGCTTCCGTTTGATTTTTTTATTGTATTCCAAATTTGGTACACATATTTCTAACATTTCTGGTAAATTTCAAATTGATCTGTCCAATAGCTTTTCAGTTATAATGTACAGGTTGATACCCGAAGATATATGACGATCTCAGAAATTTAAAAAAAAAATCCGACTTTTGTAATTTGCGATGGTTATGCCAGCATTAGATTCAGCATCATTCAAAACACGTAAATGCCAAGTTTGAAGGGTAGTTTGGGGTAAAAACCCCCAAGAATGCATGACGCTGACATAGGGATTTTTAGGACATTTAGTATGTAGTTCAGGGCACTAAATAGAAGATATATACCGATTTGCAGAGTTCCATTTTTTCAGGGCACTAACACTGTATGAAGTAAAAGCAATCTTACAATGTGCAGTCTATAATTTAAATTCCACATAAATTCTTAGCGCACTAAGACCCACATTAATATACATATCTATTATATAACCTGTAATTATTTTAATGTGTCTTAAAATTGACGCTGTGTAATGATAGGAGATAATTGATTTTCTCTCTAATGACTAGTCACATGCTTTTACATTGTAAGATCTACAAATTACCTCTTTTGCGTAGAATCACGATGTGAATGATCATTTGCATACCCGGTTGTAATGTGAACGTCAAACAACATTTAATAATCTTAATTCATTTTACCATATCGACTTACGGACGCCAGATATAGTTATGACATTTGTGTTAATGAGTTCTATAGTTGTTTCATGTGATTAACACAGAAGTACGTCAGCTATTTGTATTTGCTGTTAATGATTTGCTCTTCATAAACGTTTCTTGACACTACCAGTTTTCACCTGAACTGAATATAAAAATAAATGGCCTAAAATAGTACCAAATTCCGACCTTTAGATATTAGCGAAACACTGTCAAAGTGTAATCAATAAATAAAATAGCGTCACCAGACACCAGTACTATAGTGTCTACATACTAGTGTAGAGTTTCATCCAAATATAGATAGGATAGCGACCATTATTTGCAGATTTGCTTATATCGACGAGTTAAGCTGCTGGTACAGTTTATCTGCTGTTGAGATTTGCAGCATTTGCATGTGGGTGACGTAGACAAAATACTGGCGTCTGTAACATCCTGCTTCAGACCTAAACGCTCTGATGTCATTTGGAGAAATTACATCCATGGTGTGAAATATAACATAAAATAATATAAAACACAACGATTTTGTGGAAATATCCTCGGTACGTTCGTTGCACTGACGCTAACCGCACAATGTTATAGCTGTCTGATGTAACGTGTGTTGTTCTTGATTAGTTGGAAAAAAATAGCAAAAATTATTTGTGACATTCCCGGCATATATCGTAATCGAAAGGAGTCGAAAGGAAGCTGCAGATTTTCAAATAGAACAAGCAGAAGAAAATAGATTTGGGCGACACTGCTCAATACATTCTGACCGATGACATGCCGCAGCACAAGAATTGTCCACCTGGTGATTCATTTTCACTTTCAAGTAGCAAAGTAACTGTGGATATTGCAGCAAGTATAGCCATGTGTTGTCAAGGATGCATTATCCAGCCTTATGAAGATTATGGAGGTATTATGTATGAACATCGGGCCAAACTGCAATAATTTCTGCGCGAAGGCTGACGCACGGCGCATCATGTTTTCAGACCCATCGCTGACTGATGGTGCAAAACAGGCCCGTCTGTCGTCAAAATCAAACAGAAAGAAACAAGAGGAGGAACATATTAATTTAAAATGATAATTATATGGTCAAGGCATCGCCGACTATAGTAAAGTATAACAATTCTATACATCAAAGTTACACAATACTTTAAACCGTGTTTTCTCAAAACCGCATTTTTCAAACTTTCCGGAAAGATAACTTCAACTGATCTCCGACAATTCACTTGAAATTTTATATGCTGCTTCAAAACAACATTATCTAGTGAAGTACACACGGATTTTTTTTGTTATAAACAATTTTTAACCTAATTTTGTACCTAAAAGTGATAATTTGTGTTCAATTTATGTTTTTCTAACTTCCGTATGTACTTCCCAAGATAAAATATAAAAAGAATTCATTTTTTGTTTTTATGGCTAAGTAAAAAACTGCGTGCAAAATCTTTCCGGCCGTGCAACCCTGTCCGCCGGAAGAGGTTTCCTTTGATGTCCTCTAACGCTTCAATTTGTTATTTAATTTTGTCTTTTTATTGTGAATATTCCTCAAAATATTATCAATTCATAAAGGTCTTTAAAGAGATTTTATAAATCATTTACCATATTGTAAAAAATATACCTACAAAAGCGACTATTTTGTCTTGCGCTAGAGTGGTATTACCCCGTAAAGCAAATATTTACCTTGTTTGTATTAAAGAAATATTGTTATTGCAAGTATGTGTCTTAAAACAAACAAATTATATTAAGAATGTCATTTTCTTAACATTAGACAACCATTTCTCAGTCTGTGAGCGGTGACTCAATATTTCCGTAGTTTTAAATTGTTAATGTATTTGTAAATTAAACAAATATTTTGTTGGCCAAATCATCAAAAAATTTGTTTATATGAATCAAAACATGTAAGGAATCGAATTCTTACTTATCAACAAAACTCTATTTACTGTAATAATATATCTGTTTAGGGCTTATATATTTTTTTAAGAAATTGATTTTTTGATTCAACACTGTTTTTTCACAGTGTGATATGTGATTCTTCGATTTAAACTAGTTCCTTTTCTGTTGAAGCATGCAGATTTAGAAACGACCTACAGCAGTTGGGATTATGTGCTTACTCATACTTAAAACTCATATTAGGAAAATATGGCCAAAGGCAAAGATTGTATGTATACAAGTTTGCGTGCACATAATGTGGAACTAGCAAATTATGCACAGTTCTTTTTGGATTTATCGGCTCTTAGAATACCATTATTACACCATTATTACAACAAGGACTTCAAAGACAAGATCCCACACATTTATATATCAGTCATCAGTGACCAGTCCTCATGTATGGCCGAGCAGCTTTTTAAAGACATTTCCTACTTTTTAACATTTTAATTTCCTACTTGAGCCAACCTACTGTAGAATACCATTATGTTGATTTGTTTATGTACATAATTTAGGACAGACTTTCCTTGCAATATCCTCCGTCCATTATCAGTTAGCTTAACCTGCTAGAACAACCTTTGTTAGGTTACCTTGCAGATAATAATATATCTATGATGTAAGAATCTTATCATACCAAACCATAGTCTAAGTCATTTACATTTTTTGTTCACTCATCGGATGTTAAATTATGTAGATTTGAAGGTCTCCACATATATATTTATATTTGGCCAGAAATATCATCTTAGCTCCACACGTGTTGACATTATATATCAACGGAAATTAAGCACAAACCTCTCGAACATAACTTGCTAATAAGTAGCAATTTTATCAGTGTATGGGCGAATATATAGCCTGTCTTTGTTCTGTTTTACTTGGTGGTGCTTGTTGTACTTTCTTTTGTGGCAACACGCACCGAAGTGGTAAAATGTTGGTAATGAAAGGTTGTCGGACGCAATGGCGACGTGTTCGGTTTGTCTGATTCAATTTGACAATGCGTCACTTCCTCGAGAAAGGAAAGTTTTTCGTTTGCCAAAGTAGGAAGTATATTATTTATATTTGCACGGTTTTTCGATGAAGAATCATGAACGAAGGCCATTGTGGCTTCAAAATGCCAAGTATCATAAAACCTGTCTGAGATATTATCAAGTCATGAGAAAAGTCTTACTTTAATTCAAATGTTCGAAGAGCTACGTTATAAACCAGATATGAATAAGGACTAGATATGCATATTATGTACATAATATTATGTATATTTTACACACGTCAGTGATAGTCGTAGTTTTAAATAATTCATACAGAATAGTCATGAAATTATAAAAATATGTAAATCCGTAAGTTTCTAAGTTAATTGCACTGATTTGAATTGTTTCCGTTGAATTACCAATTCTTTACATTGGTGGCAGCGGTGGGATCACTAAGTGTCAATACATTATGAAAATACATTTTTTCTACTGTCAAGTTTAATTAATCTGGGTGAAAAACTGGTTTATCGATGGTGACATGCTCAAGGAGAAAGGTAGTTTGTCGGGCAATGCCGTCATACAAAGAAGCAACCGTAGGCACGTGTTTCGGACTATTAGTCCTCATCAGTACGATATAGCCAAGGAGCCAGATGGGCACTCAATGGAAAAACACACAAATGGAGACCATTGACCATGACTATGACCTATGTCGCCAAAAAAAACTGAAACGCTTCTTCTCGTTTTAGACAATTTTTAAAGGGCATAATTCGACACCATGGACACTAATAGTCTACTGAATAATTCTTTCACTGCATCAACAACTAGATATATTCATTCCGATAGAGATTGCTATTACAACTCACTACAATACACACACACACACACACACACACACACACACAAAAAGGCCTATTTTTAGAAATTTAAAATGTTTAATATTGTTTATAAAACACGCAATAGCAAGATAATCGAGTATCCGCATTTACGTAAACATTATATTCAAAAGAAAAACAAACACGCAAATCCTTGGATATAAAATTCGCCAACGCTTATATAGCTTGATTTCAAGAAAATGATGTCGTGAACCTAACTCTAAATGTGATCTCATGCAACGAAGTGAGTCATTGTGTGGGAGTTCAACGGTGTAGGTAACGAAACTCTTTTTGCTCGACATGAAATTACGTTTATAACTGTAGTACAATTTCCGTTCCTAAGAGGAAATGCAAAAATTACAACCAGAAATAAGACGACTTCCTTATGGACAGTAATAGTAACTGTGCTCGAGTACCCATTTAGCTATAGGTATTTATGTATTACCAAACTGACAGATGGACGGAATTAAACCCAGGTGTCTAGGATCTTTGCACCAATGAGCACAATAGTTTGCCTTGCATCGACTTCTTATTGTTTAATTGTCGGCGTAGGTTGAGAGTTAGTAGAGCATTAAAGAAGTTATTGTAGAGTAGTGTGTAAGACGATTTGCAAGCTGAACTGGAACTTTCGACCGATCTCTTAGTTCTTACGTAACTGTAGTTCCGCTATTAGCACAATTTATACAACAGATTAAAAGTCATTATCAAGTTCTCGGTTATATTATGGTCAACCATTTGGAAAATGTGGCACAAATTATGCACCACGGTAGATAAATATAGATTATAGCTCTTTGAAATGACGATAAGAAGATAAATTGTTATAAGAAATGCAATGACGATGCCTCAAGTCAGGTCGATAATTATTATTAAAGGAAATGACAAAACGGGCAATTTGTCACGTGCAATTATACAATGTATTCCAGAAACTTTGTTCTTTTAAGTTATCTATACATTCTACAATGAATTGTACTGGTGAGTGGAAGAACAGAGTAAGTCCAAATCGGGCGTTTTTGGGAAACAACCTTATATTTGAAACAAAATTTAACATAAACAAAATAAACAGACGTTACTGTACTACTGTACCTACTGTGATTCCAAATAATGCTGACATCTCACCCGCTATTGGGTGCACTCGTTCGATTTGGGCACTCCTCGCTAAGCTCGTCGTGCAATTCTTGCACCAATTTTGATCTTATGAGACTTGTATTATAATATACTATAACATTTTGGAAAAAATAGAGAAATTTTATACTAAATAGCTATCTTAGTTTGAAATGTAAAATGTCTGACTTGTACTGTTCTTCCATCTAACCGATTCAATTATTGTAACCAATGAACCAAACTCTTTCTATAATGACAATTAAAATAATTTTGTCGTTCATTATAGTGTGCTGGTGAACTCAGAGAACCTTGAACGTGGTAATGAGTAAAAAGGGTATGTAAAAAAAGCGATAATGAAAAATGTAAGAAAGAGGTGAACGGGTTTGCGGGTCCGCCAAAAGTTTCGGTTCATTTGTTTTTCCTTGACAATGGCCGCCGAGGTAAACCAGATCACGGAACGCGCTCAAGTAAAATGCTTTTACTATACGAAATGTTTTTGTCGTTTCATCGATGATATTACTTTTTTTTTCGATCGGTACTCACAAGGTTAACAACAAACTTGATGTGTATACGGTAATTCACGTACTTACCAGTAATGTGTTCGACAATGTTCAGTTTCCATCGTAGAGACAAACAAAAACTTGAGTAGTACACTTCAACAATAGCTTTTCTTTGTGTAACAAGAATAATTCAGTAGGACAGTATTCAGCAAATGTTCATGGCGATTTTGGTGAATTATTTCTAAATTGTAAAGAATTTATATAAACGTGACACTCAAAATAAATGAAAATTGACATAACAAACGTTGAGCTATAAAATTTGAATTTTAAACCGTATTTAAAAAAAAAAATCACGTACGTTGTTGCGAAAAAGGACACTCTGTATAGTAAAAAGAATGATCAGGTAAAAACAGTGGTCTGTGAAAATATAATGAAAACTGTTTTTGGATGTTGTGTTGAGACTAGTATCGTGAAAATATGAAAGAAAGAATGTATAAGATAGTCTTATCATTTTATACGCAAAATCATTGAACATATAGTAAATAATACGCCCGCCAATGAAAATAATGTCATAAGATTCAGTCTTGAACATCATATCAAGTTGTTTACTGAAAATTTGATAATACTATTATTGAAATTAATTAAAAACTATCAGTGATTAAAAAATGTCATGAAAAATGTTTGCATTAATATCTGCGAGAGTAATAATCTTAGCAGAACAAATTATACACCATATTAAAGACGAAAGATGTGGGTACATGATAAACAAAGAATTACTTCAAATATTGAAAGCTGTAGGTCAATATCTACCCTGTCAAATCATCTGTCATCAGCAACTTGATGCTAACATAGGTGGATAACATTTCGTGGCCATTTTTACAATACGTAGTATGATAAAGTATTGTGATGGTGCCGAAAAGAATCTGATGTGGCCAGGCAGATGATTTTATCATTCTATGTATATTGTATATACATATAATATATAAAATTAAATGTTTAGCTGCATGAGATTCCATTTGATCGAGATTGGTGGTGTCTGCAGTAAAATAAAATTAGTTATCCATGATTGGACAGATATTTTGATACTATTGACAGTAGGTATTGTAAAAACATCACCGTTTGACACTACCTAGTGTCACTGTCATTAGAATGAAAATATCTGTAAAATCCTGGCTAACTAGTTTTATATTAATGCAGACACCACCGACCTCGATCAAATAGAATTTGCTCATGCAGCTAAACCATTAATTTTATATATATGTAGTATGATAAACTTATGTGCCTGACCACATCAGATTTTTTAATCACTGATTTTTAATTAATTTCAATAATGTTATCATCAAAGATTCAGTAAGCATTTTGATATGATGTTAAGGACATTTTTCTGAATCTTTAGGTAGGTATTATTTTCATAGGCGGGCGAATTATTTGTCTACAAAAATCTAAAATCGCTAAAGTTTATTAGAAGTTCCAAAAATTTCAGTCAGCAATATAAATAAAAATTAATAATAAAAATTGAAACAGAAAGTGATAATTTGCAACATTCTACATATAAAACAGTTACTTAAGATTACAGATTCACCAACACTGAAAAAAAAGTATTGCACTAAAAGTGACCATGACATTACATTGAATACAAATTAACAAACCTATTAAATACAACATTAAGTTTTAGTCTACCTTGCCATTATAGTAATTAACAGAAAGATACCTGTTATTAACCGAACATGTGATTAACAGAATTATTGTCGATAATGGCTACTAATTTGGAATTATTTCCCATACCATTCAACTATTTACATAGTCACTTGTGAGTTGTGACGACACATTGTTAGACCTATGTAAATAGTTGAAATTTCAATGGATTTATTTTTTAAACCACACGTGATTTTTTGTATATATTATCATGTCGATTGCCTATTTTCTAAAAACAAACACACAATTGTGTACATATTTCGTAATGAATATACAATATTTTTTAAACTATGCATATTATGCATCAAACTTATTCAGTGTCGTGTGTCTTTCTGGTGAATATATCTACTGTTAAACCTTCAACTGCGTTCCCAAGATGCAAGATTTCGACACCATCTCGTATCATTTGTAACAATGGACGCGAAATGCCCATATTTATCCCTGTTATGACCTTGGCCCACTGATGAGCGTCTCAGTTACATTGGATTGAACTCTAATTATGGGGCTATACTTGAAGAAAAGATATGTTTTTTTTTTGTTGCAACGTGTAATCCACATTCTATTCATCATGTGAACAGACCTGTAACATACTGTCCTAAATTACATTCAGAAATATCCGGATAAATGACAAGAACTCTCATATCCTACGCTAAAAGAAGAAAACCGTGACATATTATGTGATTTTTATTGAGATTTTGTTTGTTGGTCATGTTAAAAGTTGAGGCATTATGATTTTTGTTGCTCAAAGATTTGCTTTACATGAAATATTTTTGCTTTAAAGCATTGAGAGATTATGTCGCAATTCTCGCAAATACTTAGGATGGCACGCTTGTGCCAGATTGGGTGCTAATATAACTCCTCAGTATGTAAGTAATAGTTAAAATTTATGTCATTTGCCGGTAAATTTAATTATTACCAATTTACGAACGAAACGTGTTTTCGTTCGTGTTGCAATAGGCATGTGCAAAATCTCGTGTTTGAAATTGTTAATTTTGAACTTTTTTTAAACCCCGAAGTTTTCTTATACACCATATTCAATGTTAAAATGGAACCTAGAACCTATTCGTAGGTACGTGTATACGTGCAGACAGACACGGTGTCTACCCCAAAACTAAAAAGACTTTCACTACCGTTAGGTGTTAAGACCTTTATTTGGTGTCTAGACTAGACACTAAATAAACGACTGTCTAGATTGCACACCTCATCACGTACGATGATAATTGCTTACTTTTGCTTCTGTGATCGATTTTTATTTTTTTGTTACTGAATGTTCGTTTTGTTACTGTATGATAAGGTGATAAACTTTTTAATACTCCAAGGCGAGATGCTGATATCCGGAACGGGGTTGGTACTAGTCCGTAGTCTTATTGTTAATTCCTTTTCCATTTTCCAATAAGCAAACAGAAAAGAGAAAACTTTTTGTTTAGAGGTATATGAAAACACAGTTGCTAAATTATACTTTCCCTAATCCGTTTTTATTCTTTCTTTGTTTGGATTTTATTTTAGTGAAGTCTAATGTTTTTTAACAAATTTGGCGTGCTGTCAATTGATCCAAAACTGTGATTCAGACACATACTACGAAACGGAAATGTGCCTTCTTTTCACTGCAAAATCTATCCTTTTCTTCCTATTTTTACTGTCTTAAGTACATAAGGAAATTACCTTCTCAATAGAAACTGTCAGAAACAAACGTTGCTTCTTAGATCGTTAGTACACGTGAACATGATCAACATTAATTAGTTCACGTTACTGAGACTATACTTTCGGTACTTAGTAACATTCTGTAGTACTTACTAGTTTTGCATTACTTTAAACCAAAATTTTCACAAGCTCATTGTTGTTACTTGTTAATTTGAATACCGTTGTACAATATTATAATATGTACTATTATAACATTTTATTTCAGAATCATTGAATTCTTAACCTAGAATTCAAAATTTTTTATTATTTTCAACCATTATTGTAGCATTTTTATTACTTATTAACATACTAGGTTTAATTGTTTTTAATTTCCAATAAGAATTTCTTGCTAGTGGTCATCGAGCAAGGCCCAATCGATAATGAATATATAATCGTCATCTGTCAATAAACATAAATATAAAAGCTTCAATGTCCATTTTCTCTGTATTTTCGGTTTTAAACATTATCCCAGACTCGTGTGAATGCTAACTAATGTTGTCGGCGACAACATTAGTTAGCAACTTGTCGCCCTTGCAATGTTTTCGATGGACACGGGCCAACAAGTCTTATAGCATTAATAAACGATGGAAATGCAATATTGTGTAGATGGAATTCACTGAGTTGTAGAGAGTGAATGTTTATACCTAAAAATACAGGCACAAAATGGACTAAATTGATAATTTTCTAATCGTATCAATCAGGCATCTGACAAATCCTAATAACATTAATAAATAATCTTAATAACAATTTATTGATAAACAATAAAAATGCAATAAATATTATTTTCAATTAACCGTGTTTGCGAGAAAAAATGACTAAATATAGCGAAAAACAAATTTTAAAGTTTTAGATGTTTATTAGGTAAAAACTAATTTCGGTAAAAATACAAAATCGGTCAAAAATAAATTTCGGTAAATTAAAAACTAAATAAAAAATCGTTTATAATAGGTTCATCAATTATGTTTCTATTTCCACAACGAATAAAACTGTTTTTGTAATTTATAAACTGTTTGCCCAAACCTATAAAATTAACCAAACGTTTATACAAAAAGTAAAAGACACTAATATGTTTTTGTAGAATTTTGATTTACAAAACAAAATAAGATAATGTTGAATTTCCCAAGAGTAAACTGTCGTCAGTGTTTTTACAGTTTAATTAAAAAAAAGTTGTTCTAATAAAATATTTATTTTTGTTCAGACATTACGCCACATTACAATAAATTAAAAAAAAAAATTATGACATTCTAAATTTAATTGTATAAACAATTTCTTGTTTTGCAACCAGCCTAATTATTAAAATAAAATTGTGACTTTGTCTAGCGTATTTTTAGGACATCCAAAAACTTTTATAACGAAAGACTTTTTCTTGAGAAATGACAACACACTGTATTTGTGTTCCAAAGGTACCCAAAATGGTCATACATCTAAGAACCTTCAGTTTGCCGTTAAGTTTGGTATGTTTAGGGAAAATACTGTTAAACTTTTGCTCAATTACCAACGGATGTTTGGGATTGTAAAATTATCAAAATTAACTTTATATTTACACTATTTACAATGCACTAAAAACGTTAAATTAATTGTTGAATATTACTTTTTCATCGTGTATACACATTTTACAACAATCGTTAGTTCATTACATTCATTTCATCGGTTTCCAAGGCTGTGGTATTATTTTCATGAATAAATCCAAAAAGTGTACAAATTTGGAGCAGATGGTTTCTGTTAGCAATTATTTCCCTAAAAAACTCCTCTCAGATAAATAAACGAAACAAAAAATATAGATTTATATAAGGATGTTTTATCGACTTTTTTCCAATAATTGCCAAAAAAACTTTAAATATAATTGCATATTATTGTATGTATTCTTTGGTTGCTTGGGTTTTACTTCCATTTCTTTGCCTTAAATCTGCCACAGAAGAAGAACAAGATCCGACAATCGACATCCTTACTAAACGATCGAATTTCTCTTGTTTCAGTGGAGGAACGACGCAGGGAAGACCTGGAGGCCGCCACAGCTTCCGAGTGCGAATCTCTGCCCAGCTACACGATAGTTTCCGGCTTGCCAACGTACGAGGAGGCCTTGGAACAGTTGAAAAAGGTCGGAGAACTCAATCCCAAGGCGACGGTCGCGACACCTGCGGCGACGCCAGGCGATACAGCCACGCGGACCACCGGAAGTATACAGAGGCTGTCCGTCATGGACCTATTCCAACTTCACAGAGACAAATCTAGTGGCACGACGGCATCAGCGCCCCTCAAAATGTGATAAGACTGTGATGATGTGTGATATGACGACTGACTCTTTCCAAAAAAATGAATGAACTGAGTGTGTATTTGGCTGTAAACATTCCTATTCCAATGTTGATGTAGGTTTAGGTTACTTAAATTATTGTTATTGTTCTTGGATGTAGAAGTGGGGTGGTTTTGTTTCTTATGATGGTAAAACGTAGTTTCTCAAGTTTTTGGTAGTAAGTTGAGGACGCGTTTAAAAATGTTATGCAACCAAATATGCTACAACGCTTTGCCATCCTAAGTTCTTTTACAATATCACTTCAAGTATTTTTTACCTCTAATTATTATGGTATATTAATAATGTATAAAAGACTGATAATTATTAACTATTATTATAAGTATTAATATTAAAATGGCTAAAATCTCCACTGTTTAAAACCAATTAATACTTTCAATAATTTTGGTAATCTTAGACTGATTTTCGAATCGGGTTTTTGAAAATACGAAGTAAAAAATTCCTGTCCAAAAATGTGAAAATTATGAATTGAACATAATTTACTAAGAAAACGTGACTGCAGTTTTAAGCATTATAATTTAATTCAAAATGTTACAAAATTTAATTTGTTATTTACTTTTTATTTGAAACCTATAATCTGTACAATTTTAAATAAAGATCACATGTTTCTGCATTGAAAGATGTCTCTTTTCACTTTTTCTGCTCAAAGACAAAACATACAGTGCGCTCGACATGAATTACCCTCAGCTAGATACTCTTGTTATTTTTGAGTGTATTCAACCCAAATTTTGTGGTATTGTACAACCCCCTAAGACTGTTTTGTGTACTTTCATCAATTGTAAGTTATTAGGAATTAAAAAATACCAATACATGCCAAATTTCACCAAAATATTCGCTTTTTTAGTCTAGTAAACGACCGTGACAGTTGGTATCGTTACTAAATGTAATTTTTTAATAAGAACAATGTGAAATACATTCCTAAATAACGTTTTACCGAAATCTCAACTTCGAAGAAAATTATTGAAAATTTGGGGTTTGTACTACCTCTATAACATGATTAGACAAACGTCAAACATTGTCAATAATTACGGAAAAAGACACACAAACTTATATATAGATGCGAACAAAGATAAGTTTTAACATTCTTCACTCATACCTCATTAAGCAAATTTATCTCAAAATGATGACAAAGCCGCATATATATACACAACGAGAAATATCAACGACTTTTAGAACTAGGATTTGTAATTCATAAAGGTCAACAACAAACAACCAGCAGAACTGCATACCAAGAAAGTGAATCTTGGAATAACTGCGCAAAAAATTGTACTTTGAAACTAAATTTGAACTATAAAATGTACACGTCACGGGTTTTTTACTTATAATGTACTTACTTAAGTGATTTTAGCCATTTAACTCTATGTCTTAAATTATATAATTGATGTTATTTTGTGTTCTTGTTCTGAGCGTAATATACGGTAAATTAAATGTGATATTTAATTTATAGGTGTGTATAAAATCCGTCCATCATAAAATACATCATTTTTATATTATATACTTCTTTTATTTCTTATTCCCAAATATTCCTCCCACTCATTTCTATAAATAACCGAAATTAACATATTTAACGTATCGATAGATCAGGTAGAAAGAAAAAAAAACAAGCATTTCAAGGTCTGGTAAGTATAATTGCTCTGCAATGAGAAAAACTGATACGATTACTATAAAGCAGCAATTAATAAATTACCCTTGATCTTTGAAGGTTAAATAAGTCGTTCAGGAAACAAATCAGAGTTATCTTTGATATTAATGTATGCCAAATTCATAAATTAATAATTTATGTATTTTCTCTGAGCATAAACTATTTCCGAATTGACGATTAATACGATTATGTAAGATGAAGGTCGATGTGTTAACTAAATTCAACATTAATTGTCGTGCTAGAGGCACATGGTACATATTTTATCATATTTGATTAGCAGATGTCATATAATAATACTACAATATAGTATTCTACAGCCAGTGGCGCGTTATCCCATGGGCAAAATGGGCATTTGGCCAGGGCCCCCAATTACAGGGGGCCCTGTGGGGCCCCAAAGAGAGTGGACGCAGTTTTAGCAGTTAAAGTCATGTTTTTTGCAATAAAAGAAACTATACCTAATACTGTACGACACTAATGAGAATCATTTGAATAAGTTAGAAGAGAAAACTGTATGAATTTTTCGAAGCTTTTCAGTAGACACTTTTCCTTTTGTTCTGGAATTCTATTCTGTAAGACGTATGCTCCAAAAGTGTCTGTAAAATAAAAATTTCGATCTGCAAAATGCTGTAAATCTTTCAAAGTCCTTATTATTACACAGTATTTATAAAAAGAAACGTAACCACTCAATATATATATCTTTCTAAAAAAATGACAAGAAAAATGTCCGTTAAAAGATTTAGGAAATTGCTACAAATTTGAAAAGCTTAGAACTGAAAGACACTTCATATTTAATAATATTTCGTATTTATAACTTATATTCTTACAAATACATAACTCTGTATATTCAAAAGTCATTCAAGTTTCTAGCTCAAGTCTTATCCTAAACCTTTTATTTGGTTACTTTCTTCTAAACTTTGAGGACCAGATATTGACACGTTTCTTCTTATTAAAACTGCAATATCAGAAGGCATTCGGAATAATTGTATTTTTTATGATATGGAAACTTTAGGTAATGTTAGAAAACGAAATAGGAAATTACATTTTATTAAAAGTAACATCTAAAAAAAAAAAACTATGAAAACTGCACCAGAAATTTAATAAGTAGATATTCAGAGGACATTTATACTAATGATAGCATGTTTAAGAATGAATTATCGCAGTTTTTCTGCAATTTTGAATTACAAAAACGTATAATTTGTTATCTATTTGCGCGCGATCTATTGGCGTAAAGCAGAACTACCTAATTCAGCCAGAAGATTAACGAGATACGATAAGACAAAAATAATATTCAATATAATAAATTGCAAAATTCAAGATAAATACAAAATAAGGTCACCACAAACGAGGTAATATAATAAAAATATAATACCAATTTAAATAAACTTGTTAGTATGAAAAGCTAATAGATGTCGCCACTGTCCCAATAAATTATTTAGGGATCTGCATTCAACGTCATAACCTAAAAAATGCAAGCAAATTTAAATCTAAACACCTAATAAACGCAAAAATAATCACCAAACCAAAGGCGATTGACAATTAAAGCTTGCGTGTATTTTGAACTGTTCGGCTCAAACCCAGTGGTAATCACACCAATCCTTGGATATCAAAGTGAGAGGGAAAGTCTAAAATTGGATCAGAGAAAGTCCTAAGTGAGGTGTTTAAATCCTGTTCCAAATCCGGTCAAATATCAGCTAGAAAATGACCGCTAGTCCCTCGTACAACCTCACATGGGGAGAATACGGAACATCTTTGATATCAACGGTACAATTGTTACGATGTCAAGATGAACTTGTTGACGTTACCTTAGCTGCTGGTGGAAAGACGTTTCACGCGCATAAGGTTGTTCTGTGTGCTGCAAGCCCGTTTTTATTAGATTTATTGAAGGTAGATAAGGTTGTTTTATGTTTTTCTAACCTTATTTTGGTTTTTAACCGTAAAAATGAATTAACGATAATTATTTTAGAGTACAACTTGCAAACATCCTGTTGTTATGTTAGCTGGGGTACAAGCTTCAGATTTAGAAGCGTTGTTAGAGTTTGTTTACCGAGGTGAAGTCAGTGTGGAATCTAGTCAGTTACCGTCGTTACTACAAGCAGCGCATTGTTTAAATATACAAGGATTAGCGTCAGGGCAACCTGTTGATACGATGCATACAAAAATTGGGGTAAACTGATGTTTTCTTTATTTGCATATGTTTCTTTTTTTTGCTGTTTTATTTTTCGTAGAAAGTACAAGATTTGGCGCAACAAGTTTCCGAAGTCGTTCACGAAGAAGAATGTCTCATACGTAGAAAAAAGAGGGCAAAGAGAATGAGAAGTCCTTCTTCTCAATCGCAACCTGCAAAGTGGTCAAAGGTTTTTGTGCAGACCGATGGTGATAGTGTATTAGTCGATAGTGCTGAACATTTGTGTGAGTATTTATTATATAATATATATTTTTATCGATTATTTCTGTCCGCAATCTCCGCATTAATTTAGTATAATTACTTACCAACAGTTAGACAAGTTTTTCCAGTTCTACTATTTAAGTATCCGAAAAAGCCACCCAATACCAAAACAATACACGTCTTTGACTCGTGTTTTTATCTGAATTCATGTTATAAATTTAAGAATAGTGTCAACTTAAAATAATACATGAACCGAATAATTGTACATTATTAAATTACTCTACTCAGTGTATCAAAAATGACACACTATAAAATATAATGTTTTTCTTGAAAGAAACCTTTGCACACTCTTCTTTACGAGGTTTTTTTCTGATAAAAATAGAGGCTTTTGCAAACATATTTCAACATTTAAGTCAAAAAGGACGAATTTTGAATTTTTGTTGTTCTGTCACTTTTCTTGTGCAAAACTGTTGTTTTGGAAGTATGTATTTGTAAAAATTTTAGTTCAAAATGTACTAAATACCCTAAAACTGGTATCTATTGAAACATTATTGTGTAAAAATTTACCATTGTTTAGATAACTTTTTCTTGTATTTATTTTCTTTTGTTTGTAGTTGAAATTTGTAATAATTTATATGTATCTTCTATGATATAAGTCAAATAGTTACAATTGGAACCTGGCACATTCATGTCTTGCCAACTTCATATTAAAACCTATCTTGAATAGTTATTTAAATATTGATAACCGTTTGTTAAATGATTAAAATCCACTGATATTGTATTAACAGGCTTTGATATTTTGACAGGTACTGTACTTTATTAACTATGTTTTACAACATAATTTAACTAATTGGAATTTCTAAATATAACAACATTAAGGTGACCAGGATTTGATTGTGGCAAAGCAGGTTACAAAAGCAGGGATGCCCATTCTCATCGCAACAGATATGTTCTAAGTTTCTAATCAATTGTTCCAAATATGAACAAAATTGGTTTAGAAGCGCATTCATTATAACAAAAAATTATGTATGAAAAGACACTTTGGAGCAGTATAAACTAGTGATGGGCAGAATCATATTATTTCAATAATCGACTATTTGAGTGATTTGCATAATCGTATGATTTGGTTCTCGAGTTGTTCTCCATTAATAATCGATTATCAATAAACGATTTTTAATAATCGATTATTGATAATCGATTATTCATGATCGATTATTGATAATCAATTATTCATAATCGATTATGAATGGGGAGACTCAAAGATGTAACAGCATATTTTGGGTTGGGTTGAGCGACAAAGTTGGTGACGGGGGGGGTCGGGTATAAAACTGATGTAAATGTATGTAAAACCGATAATTAAAAATCGAATATTAACATACGATTATTCAAAATCGATTAGGATTCGATTATTAAAAATTGATTAAAAATCGATTATTAATAATATTACTCGAGATATCTCGATTATTTCAAGAATCGATTATGTAATCCGAATGCGCCAAAGAATTGGTGGTTAAGACATGTCCATCAAAATACGAGACAGCCTGTAGTTACATTGCACATCATCAATGTTAAATCCATTATTCTTTAAATGTGTTTTAAATGCGGTCTCCAACAAAGTTTGTCGAAAAATAACCCTATCAGCAAGGTAAGCGATATTTTTTTAAGGTTATTTTAATGTTTATACCTAACCCTTTTCCCAGAATTTTTGTATAGTCTTTAGTTACCAGGTGATAAGTGATAACTGATAATACAATCGTGATTATTCAACATCCCCTCCCGGCGACAATAGAAACTACAAAACAGACTTTTGATAGCACCTCGAATGCAAAAATTATATTCTAAAAACCATCTAAAAACTAACTCACCCACAGCTTCTGGATCCACAAGTTTTTAAAATATCGTTAGCACGCATCACAATTCACATCTGGGTCACAATAGATGCACCAACGGGTTCAAATTATTGCGAAATTATTTGAGAATTATACCGGTTCTCACTTTTTTACGGAGGTCGCGGAAATTTTTTTGCGAAACGACAGATTTGTTTTGTTGTAAGTTGTAACTGCGAAGTCGATTACCGGCCGGCAACACAATTGTGGGTATTCAACGCCCTCTAATGGCGAAGTTTGGAACTACATAACAAATTTTTATGCCCCTCGATATGCAAGATTTTTAATCGATAAAACTAAATAATAGACAGCTTGCGGGCTCAAAATTTTTAGAAATATCGTTAGCACGCGTCGCAATACACATCTGAGTCATTCTTTGCAAATGGGACTCCGTTTAACCTCTTTGCGGAACCGCGCGGCCATTTTAAACCATACGTCAGATTTGTATACCATAATATGGTATACAAATTTTTTATTGCTTTACATGTTATATAAAAATAAACCAAAATAATGACGCAATTAATCTCATCTTGTTCATTAAATCATTTTAGTGTGAACATAGACTCTATGTTTGGTTACCTATACCTGTGTATAGCGGGCGGTTGTTAGTCTCGGCAAGTGCTGGGTGCACACGTGTGCACCGGCTGTTTATTTTGGATAATATTGTAAGATTTCAGCATACCGTCAATACCTAAAAGTCAATAATTTATTCATAACACCCTTTCCTTCTAACGGCAAAAATCAGGTTTTCGCAAAAGTCTTCGGCAAAAGTCACCGGAATATTTTTTAAATCGTGAATTTGATAGTAGGTAGATAACTTCTCATGTAATTGTGCATTATTGCCTCTGCTGAATTAAGTCATTAAAAATCTGGAAATTATCGTTAATTACGGCTTTTTATTTAGTTATTTTCCCGGTAAATTATGCTTTTATATCCCTCCCAGGCAAAGCACAAACAGCGCGCTTGTCGACTGCTTAGGAGGGGTGGGGTGAATTCACACAAGTTCTGATAGAAGGTTTTTGAAATTAATTTATAAATTCCTGTAAATTACCAACTGCAATTAAAATTGTTGGCAAATTATCGGTAAATTACCAACGGTAATTTAAATTGATGGTAAATTACCATCGGTAATTTAAGCCGTAAATTACGTTAATTAGGAATCGGTAAATTACCATTAATTACGGTAACTAATTTGGTAATTTACGCGGTAAATTACGCTTTTACATCCCTGATCATGGAGCATCCATTCTGGAAAAAATAAGAAAATATCCCTAATTGTTTTGCTGGTAGGTCACACAAAATTTTTGTTCAGATCGTATTTTTGGTTTAATTAAAATATTCAAAATCAATTGTTGATACGTTTAAAGATTTTATTAAATGCGTTGTTGATGCTTCGCATCCAAATAGTGAACAACGTTTTGTAAAATGGAGCAACTGGGTTATATGTTTACAGAATTTTATAGGCCTTTGCCACAACTCATCACGAAATTTCATCACTTCAACCTCAATGTGAATCAACAACATATTGGTTGCAAAGAATTTGCTAATTCTGCCACTCAGTACGCAACAATTAAAAAATACAGCTAGAGGGTGAGCCGGAAGACATCCAAGCAACCGGCCTTTCTCTCCAGCGACAGTGGTACCTATTTAAGGAACTTCGGCCATTAATAACAAACCCTAAGAAAGCAGAAGAAAGCAGTGTTCATTAAAAACCCACAGAAAGAGTTTCTCAAGAAACGGAGGCTATAAGAAACTAGTAAAGAATACAAAACATATCTTTATAGTAAAACAATTAATTTCATTCTGTTACAATCTTCTATTACAATAAGCACAACTTTTTTTACAATACATTATTATTATCACAGCAATGTTATAGTCTTTCATTTCAAATATAGGTTATACCAGTTATTTATTTAATAACAATAAATAGCATAATTTATTGGATTTCAGTAATAAATTCGTGGTGCAAAAATACATCAAGAATTGTGCTTCTACTTCTATTATTTCTTATTTTTTTAAGTTTTCTTTGTTTTCGGCAAAAAAATCTTGGCAGGTTATTTTTTTAACAAATAATAAAAAAAATATCAAACTTACTATTAGAAAGCACTTATTTTTATTTTGGTGTATTGTTTTTGATATTCTAATAACAAATAGCTTAGAAAATTGCCAGGAAAGCTTTCTTGTTTTGCGAGTATAATGCAAGCGGCCTGAATCCTTCCGCGAAAAAGTAGTTTCGTTCATCGCTCTGTAACTTCGCCAAATTTTATCCGATTAATCTCAAATAAATGGCATATTAAAGTATAGGATTCCAGCATTCCGAATCTGCCAAAACCCAAAAATCGATAATTTAGCAGTAAGACCCCTTTCTTCGGAGCCGGTCACATATGTAGATTGTAAACCGCGAACTGGCGTTCACTCTCCGGCCGGTAATACAGTCGTGATTATTCAACGCGTTCAACACCCACATTATTATACCCCCCCACATTCACTCTGGTGAGGGGTGTATTGAGTTTGCCACAAATGTCCGTTTGTGTACACGATAACTGCCGTAATTGACCTGCAATTTGTTATTCAAGCTTACCACTTAAAAAGTAAGGACAACTTCGTGAATGAGCAAAATCGGTTCAATTTTTTTAAATATTTTACGGGGTATTTTAACTTCAGCACGGCTGAAGATAATTTTGTTACTAGTTGTTACTAGAGAAAATACTGTTCAGGTACGATCAGGGATGTAAAAGGCTAATTTGCCGCGTAAAGAACCAAATCAGTTACCGTAATTAATGGTAATTTACCGATTTTTAATTACCGTAATTTACGGCTTAAATTACCGATGGTAATTTATCGTCAATTTAAATTAGCTTTGGTATTACGCCAGTAATTTACCGAAAATTTTAATTACAGTTGTTAATTCAGCCGGAAATTATAAATTAATTTCATAGACCTTCCATTAGTACCTTCCACAACTCCTAAGCAGTCGACAAGTGCGCTGTTGTTTGTGCTATGCCTGGGAGGTACTTAGGGCTGTAAGAGCGTAATTTATCGGGTAAATTACTAAATTAATTACCGTAATTAATTGGTTAATTTTAAATCAGATAATCTATACCTCTTTATTTAAAATAATTAACGGAGATAACTCTGGAATACTGTACTGAATATATAATAATAAACAAACTCTACTGAAGCTTACGTGTTTACAATGAAAAATCATGTCATCAAGTCGTGCTTATGTCTTCAAGGGCTAGTGTGCATTTTTCCTATGGCCCCACAGATTTTCTGCCCAGGGGCCCCCACATTTTCTGTTCAAGGGCCCCCACAGCATTTCTGCCCAGGGACCCCACAGTCCTAGACCCGGCGCTGTGCAACATCATAATCACCTTCTCTGTTCCATATACCGCGTGTTGCAAAAAGATGAATATGACAAGAGTAAAGTACCTACGTCTTCAAAACTATGCAAAATATTATTTGAAAAAGTATTTCAAAATATCAGAACGTATCAAATACGAAATTATATTCACTTTCGACCTTCCGATTATCGGGTGTTCATGCAACGACGAAGGATATTATAATTTTGTTTTCAACGCTTTCTGATATTTGTAAACACATTTTTGAAATAACGTTTTTGCAAGCTTTTAAAACAAAGGTACATTCTCTTAAGAGTTTTTCATAATTTTGGTAACGCCCGGTATATGCAAGAGATAATTACATTCTAATATTTGCAGTTTAAGTTTAAAATAATCCAGAAGGTTTTATGAAGAAAATATTTTCTGAAAAATGGATAATAAAATTTTTACTCATTTGTGTCACAAGTTTAAGCCGGACACATAATGTAAAAACTATGAATATTTTAAAATTTTTCTTAAATGTAAGTTAAATTCTTAAATTATAATTTTGTTGGAAACCGTAACAACATTAGAACAAAAAGCACCTTCTCCTTTTGCAAATCTTTGTCGCCACGCAAATATCTGTTAAAATATCCAGGGCTGCTAATACAATATCAGGAGCATTTTAATAAATTTTAAATAGGTATGAATATCTGAAAAGCTTCCACTTTCAATAAACGTACCTTTAAAAGTGAAAAAATTAATGACATAGATATTTACGACTCCAAAAATGTCTAAGAATTCTACATACTAATTAATATCGTTAGATTATCATATTAGCATCTATGTCATCAATTTCTCATGTATGAAATTTATCGCTGCTATTGAACTTTTAGCCCCCTAGTTTTTGCAATTGGTTGCATAAAAATATTACAAAGAATAAAGAAATATACTGTCACAAACTTTCTTCGACCAGTTTTGTCATTTACACCATTTTAAGCCAAATTTTAAGCCGTCCGTACTAATCGGTTCCTAATGATGATGCAAATGTTAAAACTTTTACTGGAAATAAACAGTCTATGTATTAGAGTATTTAAGGTTGGTTTCTATATGTGGCCGATGGTATGTTTTAGCACCATCATGGACGCAGCAGATGAATTTGGTAAATGTAGCGACTACGTCTACATTAACAAGCTTGCCGTTGCAAACTCCGATATTAGTTCAAAACGTACCTGTTTCCATTAGTAGTAATTCAGGTCAGTCGTCACCACCTAAAATTAGAGGAGCGTCTGACCAACCAGGTTTGTAATTACAAAATTATGAATGCAGTAATCCATATTTTTCCAGAGAAGTAAATTTCTTGAATTTAAAAAATGGTTTTAGTGGTGTACGTGGTTAAAACACTGCATTGGTAATATGAAGCTCCGGTTCAAACCCTGGTCAGGTTTTTTTTTATTGAAAAAATTATTTAAAAGAATGTATTATTGCATTCATTATTGATGTCTTTTTCATCACTGTGTTTTTCTGTATTACAACCAATATAATTTTAATCTATGTTTCAGGATCGTGTCCGTTATGTGGAGCGATGCTAAGACAGGCGAGGAATTTAAGAAGGCATCTAATAACAAGTTGTAAATATAGATCATTAGGGAGTTCCCCAAATTTATCGGCAACTGTACAGCACATAGAACGGACATCAAACGGCACTCTACATCAGCTACAAACTATTCCGCTACATAACGTAGAAAGGGTGACGCAAAATATTGAAAGGATTGATAGTAAACAGATGGCGCTGACTCCTATATCCTGCGGTGATCTTTTGCCATCGACTTCGAGTATTATTACGATGCAATCGACGTTGCAGTGATTTAATTGATGTTAAGTAATTTTTTGTGATGTCAGAATGTTTATATTGTTTTTTTTCTAAATTTATTTATTGAACGGTTTGTTTTTTGCTTGTGATGGAATAAGTGACGTTTATTGTATATATTATGGTAAATTATATACTTCTTGTTTTAGATGGCTTGAAATTTAGTTTTTGTTGTTGGTATTTGTAATATAATTCATGTTATTAGTGTGTGTATTGTTTTTTCTATGAAAGTATATTGAACTGATTGTATATTATGGATGGAGATGTTTTTACAGTAAATGATTATTAAATTATTAATCTGTGTTTGATATTTACTGAATATACATGATTTTCCAACATCTTTTATTAGTGTAACTTGTTATTAAAAAACCAACCATGCAATGTGGCGAAATACAACTAAAATTTGGTAGGTACTAGGTAAATTTCTTTAATTTATAAAGTGGTTTTAATCAGGAGTTAGAATAAACCATTAGAGCAATAATAATGATAATTCGGGCCTGCCGATGCCCCCGTAGTGGCGAAACACTTTTGGGGGATGTTAAGGTGTGGATTATTATTATTGTTATTAAAACCTGATGGAGACCAGTTGCTGTATTTTATTGGAGATGCAAAGACTTATGCTGTAAATTATTATTATAATTTATCGTCTTCTAATCGATAAGGTCATTATACATGATTATATTACAAATTTTTGCATTATCTAAAAAATACTATGTTTCATATGGTAGATAATTTGCTTAGGATAGGTTCGGGTCAGTAGTATTACATTGTGAGATTAACATTTTGAAAGTAAGTTAAATACCCTTGAAAATGTGTAGGTAATGGTATCGATTCGAAACATCGCACATGGATCGCAAATGTCGATTTCCATACACGTGTCAAGTTCTGGAACGCTGGACAAAAACGTGTATTTTAAGGCCGTAAAATAATTTCCACGGCGCAATTTGTTAGAATATTTAATGAAAACATATACATAGGTATGTATTGATGCCGTCTATGCTCCGCAGAAAACTACTTTTTTCTACCTGTAAGAAATTGTTTTCTGGTAACCGGAGTCTTTTCTTAATACGTTTCAGTTTCGGCGAGAAAATATCTTGGAATGATTGTGTATGCAGTACCTATGTCGTGCAAAATATAATAATACATGTGTGACGAATTAATGATGAATAAGTTTATTCTTCGATAGTAATATATGTAATCTATAATTTATAATATTCAACCTACTGTAGTTAATCAAAAAATTAATTAAATCATTATTTAGAAAATCACGACAAACGTGTTTGGTGTTTTCTCGTTCACCTGAATTTCAAAGTTGGTAACAACATTCCGCAGCAAACATTGATTTTAGAGGGATACTGGTCTCAGGTCTAGACTTTGAATTCTACACTTTGGAAAGAAAGTGAAGAGCAAGGGAGCCTTGGCCAGAGTGTCGTCATGTATTAAAATTATTTCAATCCTTTATTAAATATTCAAACGCATCTTTTGAACAATGGACAATACATTGTTGACTTCAGTCAACCTGGCATTTATGGAAACTTTCTAATATTTCTAAACGTCGTTTTCAAATTAACACTTTATTTTTTGTAAATTGTATCGACATATTTTTAGTATTTTACGTTTAGAATAATATTTTTGCTAAAAATATAAATATGCATATTGATATTTATATACACATTCTTCTGAATGTCCTTACTCGAGAACTTATATTTGCGTTAACAGTTTATTATGATTATAGTAATTGTTTTATTTGATAATAAGTAATTATATTTATAATCAACGATTGAGACAGCCATCGCGTTATTCATTTTGACAACGATTACACAGATAGAAAAAATTTCTTGTGTTAAAAAAATATATTCTGTTGAATTTATTCTTTTCGATCAAAACATTTTTTTTACGCAAACCATATTTACTTCATTGAATACTCTAGTTTATTTGCTTGTAGAGATTAATTTATTTGGAAAATTTGTCAAGTAAATACATTTAGATACAAACAAAAATTACTTTCCTTAGAAGTAATATTTTTGTTATGATAAAAAAGAAACGTTTCTTTGCACTAAAGAAACTTAATTTTGACTAAAACAATTGTATTTGCATACAAGAAGAGATTACGATAGATCTTTTAAAATAATATTTTTGCTTTGGCTTAAAAATAGGTTAAATTACTTCCGCTAAAGAAATCATATTTTGATTCAAACAGATATATTTTTAGTGTCTCTATTCTCTATTCTCTTTTTAGTGATCTCTATTCCAACTGTATTGTTAGATGGCGCTGTAAACACTCTCCTTGCAGTTCGGCCGTATCTTCAATATAAATAATAGACTGGTGAAAGCCTGCCGCTTAGTTGATGTCATGCGTCTGGCTAAATTGCTAAAAATGCCGGGTATCGGCAGTACTGAGCACAATGCAATCAGGTTTAAGTTCCGATTCCGAATCAGCGTACACCATGCGTATTGCGTAGGTACACTTTGCTACCCTAACTTTGACTGTATGTAGGGCTGGGAAAACCAACTACTACTCGAGGATGTGCGAAATTCCAAAAGGCGGGGACACATGGAAATTTTGCTTTACTGTACCCCCTGAAATGTTCTTGTCAATAATAGGGTCCACATTAATTCCTGCAACTTGCTAATAATTTCTTTAATTAAGGAACCAGTTATTTCAAACTCAAATTATGGCATTTTAAATCAACGATCAACTTAGTTAATTTAAAATATTAATGATTCTTTCACACAAAACAAACATAATTATTTGAACTAAATAAATTGCGTTCCCTATAATATACAAATTGTAAATTTTAACCGAACACGTAAGCTATTTGACGCATATAATCGGTCTTTCTACCAAACACATATTTCAAACAAATGCGTCTTTATCCACAAAGAAATACTTCTTTGCTTCTATTGAAACACGAGATTTGTTTGAGTCAATGCATATTTATTTGAATTAAACAAAATTTTCTATCTGTGTATGCTACCTACTACTGTTCACGTTGTCTATCTAAGTCAGACCATGGTATCAAACATTTCCATGACATAATCGTTTATAATCCAAAATAAATCATTTCTTCCTTGGATAAAAGTTCAACCATATCCCACCAACAACATTATTCACGATATCGCTCGGAGGCATGACAAACTTCTTTGGTGTTTTCTCGTTAACACTAATGTTAAAGTTGGTAACAATCGCAAAGAGGGCCACTTTGATCTGAGCAACACCAAACCTACGACCTAAAATCGAACGCATTAGCAAATCAAATCATCTAGAATTAAGAGTCTACCAACCAATGCAAATTCGAGGTCCATCTCCAAACGGTAGATATGCATGTTTAGGCCTATCTTCTTGATTGTCATCAGCAAAACGTTTAGGTATAAATTTGCCAGGATCTTCAAAATATACGCTATCATTTTGAATCGCCCTGGATGGTATAAAAACAATTGTTCCTTTTTCTAAGACTACATCAGGCGAGCCAGTTATGGCTGATGGTAGTGTAATGGTTTCTGTGGTCTCCTTGGTCATTAGTGGTAGTGGTGGATATTTTCGTAAAGTCTCTAAAACAACAAAGAACATTTATAGAGGTTTCTATCAAGAATTTGATTGTCAGTTACCTTTGATAATCAAGTCTAGATATTTTAATTCATGTAAAGCATCATGGGTCAAATTTCCTTCGTTATTTTCCAGCATGTCCTCAAATTCTCCGCGCAGTTTTTCTTGTACATCATTATTTGCTGCTAGTTCATATAAAGCATATTGAAGCACCACCGCACTTGTTTCAACACCATCTATGAAGAATGACATAGCGTGTGCTGTCATATAATCAGCTGTATAATCTGTAAACTGTCAAACTTAATAATACATTTGCGTCGAGTAAATTTATAAGGGCTTATTACTGAAAGCTGTAGTTTTCTGTTTCATTTCGATTACAGCATCTAAGAAATCGCCGCGTCTTATGTTGTTTTGTTCCCTTTCAGCAACTGTGTCCAATATTATTTTTTTAAATTTATCGGTTATATTGGTGGATATCAACCTGAAATTTTAATGGAATTAATTTAACAAAATTTTTAATTTTGTTTAAGTAATAAATCAACCTAATTTAGTTTTCTATCAAGATTGTGAAGGTCCTGGAGGTACAGGGTATCAAATCATAAAAGATCAAAGTTTAACTCGATCAAAGCATCTACTAAAAGTCGTTTTTTTCTTTCAAATAACAACCGACATGGGAATGCAGGTGTAATCTTTTAGTTACAACAAAAAATGAGAACAGCTGGATGATAAAAGAAGTAATCAAGTAAACATGATTTTATATAGTGTCATTATGATAGTTTGTGTTGTTGTTTCATTCTAAACAAGCATAAAGTTGATGGTTCCTATTGGTTTAAACTCTGAACAACATAAGTTAAATAAATTATTAATAAATATTATTATTTATAATAATATAATAATTATATTATTATAATAATATTATTAATAAATTATTAAACTTTAAAACTTACATTGTATAAGTTGTATTGGCGGAGTACCAGTGTTCTCAAATATATTTTTCTTAAATTATTTTAAATTTAAACGTCTCGATTTGTATCAAACTGAAGACGCCACAACTCTAAATACGTATGACGTCTGAAATGTGATAAAAAATGCATTCCTTTTGAGTGTTTGTGTATATGACACCTCGGTACATAACGTACATAAGGTTGTCGCATAATTTCCTTTCATACGTCAAACGGAAGGTGACAAATAGTGGTTGCATAATGGATAATAGTTCTGTATTGATTGCAAAGCAGAAGATTGTGACTACTTCAATTCAGGTTATGATTGTTTATGTACATAATTTAATAAATAAATAAATGAGTATAGGAATTTATAAAATAAATAAATGGCGTCCATTTTTGAGCTACAAACGTTTTATATACAATTTGTATGAGGTATTGAATAAGATAATCTACGAAAAAATCGAAGTGAATTGTCACATCTCTTGTGATAAAATTATCATGTCTTATTTTGCACAGTTACGTTTTATTTGGTTAGTAGTTAATTATAAAACAAAACATCTATCGGAACATCATTTCTGACAAATAAAAACTATAAAATAAAATGCATAACATAAGCCTCATTGTTTAAATATCATAATGGCCAGTATTCGAAAACTTGATTCTGATGAAGTGCCCCGAATTAATAAAATTAATTTTTATTGGTTATAGGAGAGGATTATTTCCTGAAGATGAAATCGACGATAATTTACAGCTTTTCCGATATGTGTCACTTATGCCCGTTTGCACCGTATGTATTAAGCTTTACTTAAGTATGGGATCGTACTTAAGTCATCGATTTCATTTGCACGGTCACCAATCCGTCACCTAACTAAGGTTAAGAACGACCTAAGTTAGGCCGACGAAAATCGGCGGCTTACAGCTGGCTTAATCATAGGCAACGGATTGCGTACTCGTGATTGGCTGAATAGAGGTTGAATTATAACATCTGTCAAAAAAACTTATGACCGCTGTCATTCAATTAACCTGATCAAATGATTTTGGTCATTTATTAGTATAATTTCCACGCTTTAAAATCAATTCTTACGAAAGGAACATAAATAGTTATAATTTGACCGTAAGATTATGTCTATTGCTAACAACTGCAGTACTCGTTTCCATTATAAAAGTAATTCAAATTTACCGCCAAAATATTCTAGTGACAAAATATGACTGCAAACGTCACAATTGACAGAATACTACTCAAATTGGTACCAACATATCTCAATATTACTAAAGTTTTACCTTGTTGCCAAATCATGCATAACTTAAGATAGGAATGTCCTACACATAGGCGGTGCAAATGAACGCCGACTTAAGCTCGACTTAGGTTTACGTCATTCTTAAAATTAGGTATGGCTTAGCAAATACGGTGCAAACGGGCATTAGACATCACCGGCAGAAAAAGAACTGCTTAAAATTTTGCTAAACTTGTACAAACACTAATTTCATCCATTTTTTGACACCACTGCTGGAGACTGAAGATTAATAATATATCACCGGCATATTTTGCAATCTGCAGTCATTTGCAAGGGGTATCAAAATCAAACGCCGTTGTCAATATAGCGATAATATTCAACCACTTATCAATTAGGAAAACATCATTGTAATGTACAATACAAACAAATACAAATAACAAACTAAACAACAACATCTAAGAGATAAAACCTAAACTTCATCAGATTATTATGTACGTATTCATTTTTGATTAGTTTTCGCCACATGGTTGACAGCTTGACTAACGCGGTTACAATTCGCAAGATGCCGCGACGTGATTGGCTGTTCACGATACAAACAAAAATCGAGATCATACAACAGAACAGTGCAGATGTTTCTCCGTTTTCGCGTCGGTTATTTGAATATTTTGGTGCAATTTCGACCGTGTTAGACTGATTGTTGTAACCTGTGTCTACTTTTGAGTGTCTACAAGCGACTTCATAAGAAATATGCAACAGGAATATGCAACAGTATGCTGCTTAATCGGTGAGTTAGTTTTTGCTAATAATTTAGAGTGGTTTTATAACCTAAGCCACACAAACATCAAGCGCGCCATAATGGCTATTTTCGCCAACCTGTTGCTCGTTCGGTTTGAATAAATTATGATGATTTGTTTGTATTGTATGTATCAGGATTTGAAATTTCGGATTCGGTGGATTCGGTGTTTTATTGTATGATTTTGTAATGTTTACTGGTTAATTTCGACTTTTAGACGGTAAAACATGTGTCAGGGTGTTTATATTGTTCTAGTTTAGCTTTTCTTTAATTCTAAAAGAATTTGGTGCTTAGGTATGTGTTTACTTCGTACTAGTACCAGTTCTGAGATTGTTTTTACATTGTCCACAGCTGTGTGGTTAAATAATTTTATAACAGCGGTTAGTTGGTGTCTTAAATCGCAGTAATGATGAAATTAAATAAATTACTAGATTTCTAACCTCATATTATGACAGATAAAGGTCGTACATGATTAGTTACCAGCAATAAAAGTGGCACACGACTAATTTATGATCATCCAAGAGATAGTTTTTACGAACCAGTCAGAAATTATTTAAAATTTTTACTATTTGTCTGCGGCATGTTCTAAATTATTTAATGGCTCTTACAGAGTCCTTTGTTTGGTTGTAGTGGTACAACGCCTGTTCAACTGATTTATTTCGGGACATGTTAAGAAACAACTTTATGGGGATGTTCCAATTACTACAAAGAAGAAAATCAGGGAGTGCTTTGGTAATTTTTTTTCTGTAGCAGCCCCGTAATTTCTGTACATATTACACCGTGACAGTAATGCTGTCATAAGAATAAATAGTTAAATAAATGGATAATTGTAGTGTAACACAATAAATATTGATTATTTCAGTACGATTTTTGAGTGTACCTACATATTAGCCCTCTCAGGTCCATGCATTTAAGTCTTACTTCAAATTATCGCTGGAAATGTTACGTTTTCCATGGTTTCTACAAAAATATTTTGAAAACTCCTCCTGATTTTATTCTTCATGCTCGCTATCGTAGTTGTAATATTCCCATAAATTTATCCCTCAATGTCTACACAGTAAGAAATCAAACGGGGTTAAAACTGGTGATCTTGATTGTCAAAGCGTTAAACCACCATGAACAATTTAACGTCATTGATAAATATTATTTAAACAATTTTGCAGTGGTACCTACATAAATTACTAATTCAGTGACTTTAAAGATAATTAATTTCACAAATAAAGGTATTTAAATAAGAGACTACCTCTAATGTTAGCGGAAGCAACTAGGATCTGAAATTATTTTTGTGAAAAAGATCATAGCCAATAAAATTTGGCTATAAATGATAAATTTCTCATTTAATATGCATTACCATAACATATTTATAATGGAAAATCATGCGAAGACCCTGTATTACAAGTGGAGATGACCCCGTAGATTTATTATAATGAAAATAGAAAAATTATTATTTAAATATGTATTGACAAAAAACACTTACGTTGGCGTGTTAAATTTATACAATCCCGGAAACAGCATCACTAACAGCAGAACAAATATCTCAGCGTAGCTGGCCGAGAACAATTCTTTAACCAATTTACAAAATTCTGCATCTTCATTGACGAACGAATTTCCATTAAGTCCAAACGCGCAACTGGCCACCATATCAGTGGTGTATTTTACAGCCAAATCCTTCGCATTTAAACCATCTTTACCAGTCGCTTCCAGTTCTTCGTTTAGGTACTTGATTAGACCATCTTTGACTTCAGTCATCAAAGGAAACATCACTTTTATCTTCATTGGTGTAAACTGAGGCGTCAGCTGAGCTCTTATCTGCTTCCAATGATCCCCTTTTGCGAAGAAAGGATTTTTCGAAAGAACCGGATCATTATTCTCGTCAATTTTAATTGCGTTGTTTGCATACTTTGAAAAATCTTTAATAAGTATGTCTTTTATTAAGTCTACATCGCGTATTATCAAACCAGGGGTACCATAATTCATAAAACCAACATATTTGTAGCCTTTGTATTTCCTGGAACAGAAATATTAGAAGTGTGAATCATATTAGTTTAAGAATATTGGTGGTGTTTACTTGTAAAGTTGTTCAAAAACGTCTATGATGGACTTCTTTCCCATGATGTTTTCTGTCATGTTGCCGAGCAGTAACGAGGCTGGTTCGTATGGTACGTTGCGGTTCTTCCAGTGGTCATTTCTTCGCTTTAAATGCCAAAGAAACAACACAAAAATGGTAAACACACCAACTACGATGTTCCACATCGCCCTTACTGGAGTGTATTATTGAAATGCAATGTACTAATTTAAATTTTGTGTGGACTCGAATACACTGGAGTATGGGACCTTGAATCTCAGCGTGTGGTGTAAAAATAGAACATACGGTACATACCGTACATACGGTGCAACGAAGAATTTCTGTGATTTGTTTATTTGCAATATTGATGATGTCAACTTATGCTGAGTTTTTGTTTTTAAATAGGGACTGAGAACAAAAAAAATTCTGCGGCTGATTCATAGCCTTGTTTTGTAAGCCTTCTACCGTAAGCTGTGTAAGCCATAAGTATTCCAAAACTCGATTAAACAAAAATTGGTATTATTATTGTTAAATATTTTAAAAATAGTAACGACTGTGATGAAATAAAAACATCTATTTGAAGATCTTGAATATTTTTGCAATCTTTGGTGTCCTTTTGATGCTTGGAGTTTTGTCCAATGGACAATAACCCATAAATGGTGATAACGCTTGCAAACGTATTTCAACTAGTTGCTACAGAAAAATGTTTATAACTTTTGCATAAATAGTAGCATAAATTTCTACAATACCTCAAATTGTAAGTAATTAACACAACTAGTAGCTCTTTGACACTCGGAGTTTTGCCCTACGGACAACATCCACTAAATGTCGATAATGTCCGGTCGTATAGTTAATGTATTTCAATCAGTTGCAACAGAAAATTGTTTATATCTTTTGCAAAAATTGTTGCATAATTTCTATCGTACCTCAAATTGTAGGTAATTAAGTTAATTTTTGCATTCTTTATTCGAACACTGCACTTGCAAAATTTCGTAAATATGTTGGCGATAATGTTAAATTAAAGTTATACATTAAATTCTAGACAAATTACTGAAATGTTCAAAGTTTTGATATACTAAAAATTAAGTGTAGTTTTTTTTGGGAAGGAGGTCCATGAAGTATTATTAATAAAATAACTTTCCTTTATTGAAGCCCTGAGCTTATGACAATTTTATTGTCATTGGAGGGTTATCTACGAAAGAAACAGTTCAAATCAAAATAATTTGACGTTGGACGTTACCACTACCACTGGAAACTGTTTCAGTGAAATAGCGGTCATGATCTCTTCTGTACAATTCTTGTTCTACATCATCTCAATTGATACTATTTACGGATATGTCATGAGAACAGTCACAAACTTCATAGATGTTGCAATAAAACTATACGGACTGTCTTGCATATACTTCTTTATTCGTTAAAAATTAAACAACATTAATTGGCACTGGCTGCTGCAATAAACAGCTCGTAAACGTAAATATCCTTGCTTGTTTAGTGAATAGAATTCAATTTAGAACTGATGTTTCCTAAAATCACAAAGGTGAGCACCACCTTAAGATTTCATTGGATCTCGAACTAAATCATTCTTTGTTGTTCTTCCTTGGATAAAAGTTTAACCAAATCCCACCGACAACATTACTTATAAAATCAGTTGGCGGCATAACAAACTTCTTAGGCGTTTTCTCGTTAACACTGATATCAAAGTTGGTAACAATCGCAAACAGAGCCACTTTGATCTGAGCTACACCAAACCTACGACCTAAAATCGCACGTATTAGCAAATCAAATCATCTAGAATTAAGAGTCTACCAACCAATGCAAATTCGAGGTCCATCTCCAAACGGAAGGTATGCATGTTTAGGCCTATCATCTTGACTGTCATCAGCAAAACGTTCAGGTATAAATTTGTCTGGGTCTTCAAAATAATCGCTGTCGTTTTGAATCGCCCTAGATGGTATAAATATATACGTTCCTTTATCCAGTACTACACCAGGTGAGCCAGTTATCGGTGATGGAAGTGTTGTTGTTTCCGTGGTTTCCTTGAGCATAACCGTTAAAGGTGGATGTTTACGTAAGGTCTCTAAAAGAAAACAGAAGATTTAGGTCACAAAATATTAGATATTTAAACGTATAGCCTATAGCAACCTATAGCAAGCTCAGTCGTGTTCTGTTTTTGTTTCTGTTTCCGCTGCCTAATGTTTTATTATAATTCTACAATAATCGAATACGTTGTTATTGGTTTTGTACGCATTGTATAAAACGGGTGGTCGGGTTTTTCGCGTATGGATATGTGAGGGGCTTTCCCAAGAAAGGTAGTATCCAACCCAAGGCGTACAACTTCCAGGGGGTAGCTACGGGGAGCAGTGGGAGCGAACTGCTCCAGGCGCACGAGTAGAGGGGGCGCAAAATTCGAAGAGAAATAACAAAACTTTTGTGTAAAAAATGGCCAGAATTTCTAAATAAAATTCTAAGGACCTGACTGTTTTGTGATCTCGCTTGCCTTAATTATTATAATTTCGATTTATAGATTGGTGCGTTCTGTTTATACATATATAACTCCATGTACATTTGACTTCTGTAATTGTTTGTTTTTTTAAGAAACCGCACTTCTTATTTATTTGCTTATTGACTGTCCCAATAGTAGTATATGTTCACTCTAATGACTGCTATTATTTTACTAAATTAATGTGTCTTTTATTCAAAAACTACTTATAAGTTTTGTAAGAGGTTTTCAGTTTTTCTTGTTAATATGCCACACATAATGTGTCCTATTTTAAAAGAAAGAAAATGCCAGTTTGAAAATTTTAGTGCTAGGTAATGACTGACTTGGATTTTTTTATTGTTTGGACAACAATGAAGTTTTTAAGAAACTTCTAGGTCTTTTAATTCTCTACATAAAATCTGTATACATCCTTTAAGTCCGAGTTGGCGTTTTCAAGTTATGCGTCTGAAAATACGTCAAAAGCACGTCTAACGTCATTTGTACGCTGGGGGATTCATTCAGCGTCCCAAGTATTTGAAAACATGATTGAGCAACATATTTAAGAATAAGAAGGATATTATCGTGACCATAAGAATTTACCATAAGAAATGGTTTATGAATACCCACCTTGGTATTTACGGAAACTAAAATTAGTGTACTAGTTCTTAAATATACGCTAGTAAAAGATACTAGTTATAGAAAAATTCCATAAAATACGATACCGGTATTTATATAAAGCACTTGTGAATCACATGTTAACACATTTAAAGAGTATTTGGGTTATTTTAATTTGTTAGAAATCAAAAACAGCCAGGTGTCGACTAATTGTGTTTTATTGTTATAAAACTCTAAACGGAGTTTTGCAAGGATTCTGTATATATAAACACCGTTTTTGGTTCAATTTGGAATTGAAAAATTGCAATTGAAAGTGGTATACATTAAATTAAATGTTCAAGAATGCCAGACCCCTTCTGAAAACAAGCGGGCGCAGTTATTTCTCTTGCTCCAGGGCGCTGAATATTAGTCGGTGGCGTTAGTGTAAAAATATTTCAGTGCCGGATACCAGTACCAAATTTTTCACACATCTTGTACACATATTAAGGTTTAAAAAACCACCTGGAGACACTCTCGTGGTGGCCAAGATCATCCCTTGATGACGTCATCAAAATAGCGGATTTAAGTATAATGTTACCGCACGTATCTTCGTACATTTTTAAAGTTTGAATTTTAATATATCATTTTAAAGCTCGAGTAACGCTCTTTAAAAAATGTTCTATTCAATGTTGGTGCATGAAAGGTGGTTTTCACACAACCCTTTAAATTTCACTATAGGTATATAACATTACTGCTATACTATGCAACTGAGGTAAAAAATTATGCCGTACGGATATATTTTTTACCTGAGTTGCCTAATATGGCTGTCAGGATTTTTCAAAAACATTTCTATTTTCATTTTTGGTCACGAGAAAACTGTAATTTTCTGGTAACCAAAAATATTTTGTTTCGATTTTTGGCAAAAAACTTAGTAAAGATGGATCTGCTTATTGGAAAACAAATAATTTGCACGTATGTGACCCGTATGATTGGGTCCAATAACAAGGAAGTAAACGACCATATATCTCCAATTTTTCATGAACAAGCACATGCCCGTCTATTTCTTCACGTGTGGTATGCAAGCACCTTTGAAGGACATACCCAAATTACCACTAAAACAGTGGACAGCGATGTAGTTGTCATTGCGATGTACGCCTGCTCTTAAGTTAGATAAAGTAGAATTATTGATTGAATATGGAACAGGACAACATCTGCAAATCGTCCAATTAACCAAATGCACTAAAAACCTTCACCTGGGGTATCAAACCTACTTCCTTTCTTTGATGCTTTTACTGGGGCAGACACTGTTTCAAGTTTTAGAGGTATCGGCAAAACCACTGCATGGAAAACGTGGTTAGCATTTAGAGAAGTAGACGAAGCTTTTGGTGAATTTCTTAATATGCCTCACACACAGTCTCTATCACAAGACGAGCATGCTTTCAAGCTTCTTCAACGTTTCGTGCTGCTTATGTATCATTTATCAAGCTCAGCTAAAACTGTAAATAAAGCAAGATCGCCTACGTGTGAGGTTTTATTAAATCAATTTAAAAGGACAATACTACAATGTTTTGTATGGAGAAATTGCCTTCAACGTGATGCAGAACAGATAGATCTAAACGATTGGGGATGGAAGAAAATTGTTGATAATTATGAGCCTTTTTGGTTGACAAATCCAGACATTTCAATGGAAAAACTACAGGAGCTAATCGCATGTAAATGTGCGCAAGGATGCACATCAAGATGTTGTGTAAAATCTGCGTTGTTATACAATGCTCTGCAAATGTGAAGGTCTATGTAACCGTGAATTAAGTTTTTGTAAATCCAGAATTCGTAGTACAATATTTGTTTTATTATTTTTTGCCTTAAAGCTTATATCCAACACTGTCAAATAATACATACATAGTGAAATACATAGTGAAATACTTCATTTTATGAAAAGCTGAGTTAGTTTGGATTATTTCGTGAACAGACTGGCCGGACTTTGTGGCGTATTTAATGTTTCAAGAGGTTAGCAGAAGTTTGCAGGGGTTTGGTGGGGGCCGAAAAAATATTAACATTTAAAAATGTGTCCGGATACGTTAGTACCAAATTGGCGTACGGAGATATTTTTGACATAAACTTAATTGCTTGTAGCAATATTGAATTGCTTATAGCAATACTGTAATTCCAACTATTTTTTGGAATTTAGAGAGTTGTGGAAAAACTACCTTTCGTACACAAAAGTTAAATAAAGCCTTTTTTAAAGCACGTGACCTGTACTTTAAAATGACATAGTAAAACTCAAAATTGGTTAAAAATTAATAATAATACGTGTGATAACATAATTCACCACTGAGTTAAATCCGCCATTTTGATGACGTCATAAAGGGATGATCTTGACTCACAGGAGAGTGTCTCCAGGCAGTTTTTTAAACCTTAATATGTGTACTAGCTGTGTGCAAAATTTGGTGCTGGTATCCAGCACTGAAATATTTTGGTGCCTAATGTTGCTAACGCCACCGACTATATGTAGCTACGCCACTGGCAACTTCAGACAGACTTAAACCCTTGAGTTTTCTTTTTTTGTGATTAGGGATAGTTACCTTTGATAATCATCTCTAGATACTTTAACTCGAATAAAGCATCGTGGGTCAACTTTCCATCGGTATTTTCGAGCATTTCCTCAAATTCTGCCCGCAATTTCTCTTGGACATCCTTGTTTGCGGCAATTTCGTACAAGGCATACTGAAGCACCAAGGCACTTGTTTCAACACCGTCAAAAAAGAATGACATTGCATGTGCTGTCATATAATCGGATGTATAATCTGTAATTGGTCATATTTAATAATAAACACTCGTCGATTGAATTTTGCAAATCTTACCGAAAGCAGTGGTTTTCTCTTTCATTTCGATGATGGCGTCTAAGAAGTCGCCTCTTCTTATATTATTTTTCTCCCTTTCAGCTACTGTCTCCAATATGATTTTTTTAAATTTATTGGATACTTCTTTAGACAGCATTCTGAAAAAAGTTGCAGATCTAATAGACTTTTATACCTAGTACTTTACAATTCAAAACAAAAGCATAAGCTCATATTATTCAATAAAAAAGAACGATAAAATTAAAAAAAAAATAAAAATTCAATTTACGTAAAGACTTCTCTAACCAATTTACGATATTCCTTATTTTCATTGTCAAACGAATTTATATTTTTCCAAAAGAAATTTGATCTTATTTATCTAAAGAATGTTGTGTAAAGACCGATAGTTACAAGGCATGAAAGAATAATAAATATCGTAAAAAAATCACTTACGTTGGTATGCTAACTTTATACAATCCCGGAAACAGCATCACTAACAGTTGGATAATTACATCAGTATAGTTGAAAGCAAACACTTCTTTAATTAATTTGCAAAATTCTGCATCTTCGTGGACAAACGAATTTCCATTAAGTCCAAACGCGCAGCTCGCTACCATATCAGTGGTGTATTTTAGACACACTTCCTTAGCGTTTAACCCATCTTTTCCAGTCGCTTCCGGTTCTTCATTTAGGTACTTGATTAGGCCATCTTTGACTTCAGTCATCAACGGAAACATCACTTTTATCTTCATTGGTGTAAACTGCGGCGTCAGCTGAGCTCTGATCTGCTTCCAGTGATTCCCCTTTGCGAAGAAAGGATTTTTTGAAATAACCGGATCTTTCTCCTCGTCAATTTTAAACGCGTTATCTGCGTACTTTGGAAAATCCTTAATCAGGATGTCCTTTACTAATTCCGGATCGCGTATTATCAATCCAGGGGTACCATAACTCATAAAACCAACGTATTTATAACCTTTATATTGTCTGGAACAAAATATATTAGAGTATGTATGTAAGTATATATTGTTGTACTTAGTTGTAGGTATGGTGATCGTTACATATTGGCTTTAACGCTGTTTAAATCAACAAATACGATGTTTGTTATGATCGTAAGGTACGGGCCATGAGCCGAGGAATCCCGACCTATTCCGACCCCGTCCGACTACGTGACGTCCCAAAATTATATCGCACAATTATATCTGTTTATAAAATTAATGATCAACTCATGGGCGTATCCAAGGGGGGGGTGGGGCAACGGGGGGCAGCTACCCCCCTTCCGTATTTTGGTATTATGTTTATTACATAGCACTCTTTCCCTTCAGGACACTAGGGTGGTTATTTTTATGTAGAAAGCAACTATCCTCGCAAATTCTGCTTCAAAAAAGCAGAGAAATTTTTATTTTTTAGAAATTTTGGTTTTTAATTGCGGTTATCGACGCCTCAAATTAACTTGGGAATCATCCTTTTTTTGGTATTTTTCGAATAATTGTTCGGTGTTTGGGAAAATTTATGTTAAAGTTATAGTACTTTAGAGAGGATTTTCGAAGGAAGAATTTACCCTATTATACATCTGTATTTGACGCCCCCAACCCACCCTCACAGTGCCCTGAAAACTACCCAAACGAAAAAATGTGCATTCTTCAGAAAATTTACCATTCTATTCATTTAATTCTCTTTTTTTCTCATAGAAATCGTTACTATGCGTCTAGCGGAATGTTTATAAATATTTGTCAGTTAATTTCCATTTGTTTAGCTAATTCTATTTGTTGCAATAATTCGCTTTTCTCGAAAATCCGTCTGAATCCTGTTTTCTGAGTTCAAAATGGCAGTTTATTACCTTAGAGTGACATTATTCATTAAATAATATTTTCCAATTGGCTTAATTTTTTTTTTGATTGGCCTGTCAACTGTTATGTTATTCTCAAGTGACATAATTTATATTTTGGGATGATTGCCTACCATTGTTTGAATAATAAAATAATATGACTTGTCAATATTTCATCAAAATATAGTACTTACAGGGAGCAGATTCCAGACAACAACAAATCAATATTATTCTAAACACATAGTGGTAGGAAATCAGAATAAGAAATAGAGAAGGAAATGTGAATAATAAAATTTGTTGACGTAAGGAAATTTACAGAAGCACATAAGCCAATCTGTAGACGTGATTTTGAATTATACTCGATGTAAATTTGTTTTATTTTTGCCAAGCGATCTAGGAGAAAAAAATGGAAACACAGGCTTTCAACACTTTTGCAACAGATACCTAGTAGTTGGTATTTACTTGTAACATTGTTCGAACACGTCTGGCATGGACTTCCTTCCTGTTATGTTGTCGACCATGTTGCCAAAGAGTAATGTGGGTGGTTCGAATGGTACGTTGCGGTTCTTCCAGTATTCATTTCTTCTCTTTAGATTCCACAGAAATAACACGAAAATTGTAAGCACACCAATTATTATGTTCCACATTCTTGGTTGACGCACAAATACTATCTATTTATACAACGCTTTGCGATGGTGCTAAGCCCCCGCTTAAAAATGTATCAAGAGCAGACGAATTGATGATAATGAGCGACATATGTTAAGCCTATATTTTTTTCTATAAATAGCTTTGTTTGTGTACAATCTTTTTGCGCTGTTGTTTCTCAATTATGAAAGATCAAAACTAATTTTGATTATTAGCGTTGACGAAGTAATAATGATGGAAGAGAAACTTGCTTATCATAATTACATTTTGAGTAAATTAAGCCGATAAGTGTGTTTGCGAGTGGACAGGTGGTCAATGATTTTCAACATATCTTGTTTGCTTACATTTGTATAAATATTATCATTACCTATACACAGACCGGCAAAAAAACGGGACAACTTTGCAAAAGTTTGATGTATAACTTTCGTAATCTTTTACCGATTTTTATAGTTATTTCAACCCATTGTAAAGAATTGTATCTACCATTGCTTATGATTATTACCTCAGCTATGTTTCACGATTTTGTGGACCTTTTTTGGACATGAATCACTGTTATCCAGATATGTTAAATTTCGGTTATTAATTTTATCAATCGAAAAAATCAAAATGTAAAGTTGCTTTTTCATAAATTACCGAGTAATCCAATATGATAAATTACCGATAATACTTCGTTATGATAATTGCATCAATAAACATCTAGGTTACAACCTTAAAAGGCATTATTTGTAGTTAACTACCAATTTGTGGTGCTTTTCCTCATTTAATAGTAGTAATTAATTGATAAAATCAAAATAAAGACTGCAATATAAAGCACTTAAAAAGTTTTCATTACTTTCTGGACACATTTATATTTACTTTATTTAAGTCAATGTAATATTTAGATACAAATACTTCTTCGAATAAAATTACTGACAATCTTGCGTATTTTCTGTTATTCGTTAAAACATTAAACATAATTAATTGCTACTGGCTGCTGCAATAAAACTGCACGTAGACGTAAATATTTTTACTTATTTAGTGAACAGAATTCAATGTATATCTGATGTTTTACAAAATCACAAAGGTGAGCACCACCTTAAGAGTTGATTGCGTCTCGCACTAAATCATCCCTTATTGGTCTTCCTTGGATGAAAGTTTAACCATATTCCACCAGCAACATTATTTATAAAGTCAGTAGGCGGCATAACAAACTTCTTAGGCGTTTTCTCGTTAACACTGATATCAAAATTGGTAACAATCGCAAACAGAGCCACTTTGATCTGAGCCACACCAAACCTGCGACCTAAAAATAGTATGCGTTAGCAGATGAAATTAAGCAGAATTAACAGATAACCAACCAATGCAAATTCGAGGCCCATCTCCAAATGGAAGGTACGCATGTTTAGGCCTATCATCTTGAGTATCATCAGCAAAACGTTCAGGTATAAATTTGTCTGGGTCTTCAAAATAATCGCTGTCGTTTTGAATCGCCCTGGATGGTACGAATATAGCCGTCCCTTTTTCCACAACTAAAGCTGGTGAGCCAGCTATGGGTGAGGGGAGTGTAGTAGTTTCCGTGGTTTCCTTGAGCATTATCGGGAGTGGAGGATGTTTGCGTAAAGTCTCTAAAAGAAATCAGAAGATTTGAGTCGAGAAGCATTAGACAAATAAAGCTATCCACTTGTAACAAATATGTGTAAGTCAGGGCCGGCGCGTGATATTTTTCTTCTGTGTGCAAAAAAAAAAAAATTTGGCGCCCTTCGGAATAAGTTCAGTTATCGTTCCATCGGTTATATGGCACAATTACTTTCTCTTTTTTTATTACTTTCCTCTTACAAGGTGTCCCACTTTTTCCCGCAAAATTATTTTCTAGACACATATATGTTTTTTCCAGTTCCTTAAGAAGTTACAGTCGTTTGCAATATTCACAAAACAACTAAAAATAAAATACATACGACAATTGCGTATCCCAAAAATAACACTATCAGTAATACCCATTACAACTATAAAAAATAAATATGTACATTTTTCAGTAAAAACAAAATATATTAAATTATATTGAGTAAACTAAAATCCATATGAAACTTCTTACAGACTTTGTTTTAGAAAGCAAATGGCATTCTTTTAAGAAGTTTCATATGTGCTTAATTCCATAAGAACTTGTGAAGTGCCTGTGACGCGACACAAGAAGGAGTGTTATCACTGAAATAAAAAATAATAGATATCTGAAATTTTATAATTGGCAATTAGAATCGAACACTACTAGGGAATGTCATAAAAATTGTCGTCATTTTTTAATTCATATGTGAAACGTCTCTCTTTTAAAAAGAATTAACATTAAAAGTACCAAAGAAATTAAAAGCATGCTAAAAAATCAAAATAATTTTTTCTCTTTTGCGGTCGTTATAAACTAATAACGAAACCGGTTTCGGTGTCGTTATGAAAACACTAGACCATAAACTTTTAGTAATTTTTAGTTTTCGAAGATTGAAGATTTGACGTCAAGTGTCAAATAAGGCTGACATCTCGATCGCTATTGGCTCGCGTCAATCGTATTTGTGAATTTTATTACAACTACCAACTGGTGAATATAAAATTACTCTAGATTGTAAGATGAGAACCGCAATTTTCAATACTTATGAAAATTTAATGTCACAAAGTAGAAAAAATAGTATATAAGTCTCGTTTTATAAGACGTATAGGCGCACTCGCTCCATCTAAAACAACTCGTGCGCCAAGTTTTGTCTTATAAAACTTGTATTATAATATACTATAAGAACCCCGTAAAATCTTTTTTCTGCTTTGCGTTCGTTATAAACTCATAACGAAACCGCTTGCGGCGTCGTTATGAAAATACTAGATCACAAACTTGTAGTGTACTAACTTTTAGTTTTCCAAGGTTGATGATATTGACGTCAAGTGTCAAATGAGGCTGACACCTCTCTGCTATTATAGGTTTGCCTCAATCGTATTTGCGTATTTTACCGTTAAATATAAAACTGCTCTAGATTGTAAGATGACAACCGCAATTTCCGAAATTTATGTAAAATTAAGGTCGCAAAGTAGAAAAAATACTATACCGGGTGGTCGTTTTAACTTGAGACTCCCAAATATCTCGTGAAATATGCATGGTACAAGTGTCTTTAATAAACTTGTAGAACTCAAAGGGGGAAATGAGATGACAATATCAGTTTCATTGCAGATGGCGCTGCAATCGGTGAAAATGAGGCTAACTTAATTTTTTTAAATGGGAATATCCATTTTTTTATCAAATTATGATTTTACGCAAAATAAGAACAATCTTTTGTCTGAACAATTTTTTCGTACGATGCTTCTATTAAAAGTTATTGACGATTGAAGTTTGTGGCGGCTGCGGTAGTTACGACCGCTGCCACTGCATGGGATGCGCTCGCCGTCTGGCAGTCAAAGCGACGACTAAGTAGACACTCATGGTACAACGTAGGAAGGTATCTGCGTAACTGGGACACGGTTTGGTATCTCGCGCGTTGCGCCGACATGCGCATAGGGTTAGTCTACGCGCGAAAAAAATGCATCGTATGAAAAAAAGTTTCAGACAAAATTATCTTCTTATTTAGCGTAAAATCATAATTTGGTAAAAAATTTAGGTATTCCCATTTAAAAAAATGAAGTTAGCCTCATTTTCACCGATTGCAGCGCCATCTGCAATGAAACTGACATCGTCATCTCATTTCCCCCTTTGAGTCCTACAAGTTTATTTAAGACACTTTTGTCGTACCATGCATATTTCACGAGATATTTAGGAGTCTCCAGTTAAAACGACCACCCGGTATAACACTCTTTTTATAAGACGTAGTGCCCAAAAAAAACTTGTGCGCCAACTTTTGTCTTATAAAACTTGTATTATAATATACAATAGTACAATTAGATGAGGTTAAATTTCATGGCATTATTTTATCTTCGGAGTTGCAAGAAAAACAACAACAAAATTATTTAGATTATTTTTTTTATATTTATTTAAAAATTGTATTTATGACAGTTTTCTTCAAGTACTTTGAATCTAATTTTGATTATTGTTATAAATGACACGTAGTGGATTATGGTTACTCTAGCTATGACACATGAAATATAATGCAGCCAGCTAAAAATTTTCATAACAACTCGAATTATTTTTTAACTTCATTAATTTGGAAACTTTATACGGTTGTGACAAATTTTACAAATTTTTAAAACATCACAATAAACATGTGTTCCCTCTTTGTATCTCAATCCGAGGAGACATACTGTATATTTATTTGAAAGGAACTCTCCCAGCTTTATTTTTTTGCAAATTCTTCTAGTAGCGGTTGTATAAAAACAATAAAAATAACAACAAAATAACAAAAAGCAATAAAAATAACAAAAGTAAAACAAAAACATAATTGCAGGCGGCACGTAACTTAGCACGTATTTTTGACTAGGTACTGCAACTCTAGAAGTTAAAACAGGTAGAGTTAATGCAAGTCTGCATTTGGGAAAATCGTCACTGTTTAATCATCATCGTTAATTTTAATATAAACACATCTCACAGTTATTTTTAAGATCTTTTATGGTGGGGCTTTTAATGTCAGTTTGCCAGGATTTTGTATAATTGAGCTCAGTTCACGATTTTAATTGGCATTGAAAAGCATTTAAAAATGCATCCTTTATATCACGGCGCCTGTGTGCACCGCACACGTCGCACACGCCACTCGTCGGCCCTGGTGTAACAATTGTGACGTGAACTGGTTAAAAATTTTTGGGTACCTTTCGACATTGTGGCCGTGAGTGTTTTATTAGCAAGCTCAATCGTGGTATTTTCACTGTTTACGCTGCCAAATGTTATTAATGTTATTATCATTATAATTGTACAATAATGGAACACGTTGTTTTTGGTTCTGTACCCATGGCATGAAATAGGTAGTCGTCTTTTTTCCGTATGGATATGCGATGTGTTTTCCTAGGAAAGGTAGTAGTATATAACCCAGGCCAACTTCAGACTTACAACCTCTATTTAGAGTTTTTTTCGTTATTAGGGATAGTTACCTTTAATAATCATCTCAAGGTACTTTAACTCTAATAAAGCATCGTGGGTCAATTTTCCATCTGTCTTTTCGAGCATTTCCTCAAATTCTGCCCGCAATTTTTCCTGGACATTCTTGTTTGCGCCAACTTCATATAAGGCATAGTGTAGCACCGTCGCACTTGTCTCGACACCGTCTATGAAGAAGGACATGGCATGTGCTGTCATATAATCAGCTGTGTAATCTGTAATTGGTCAAAATGAATAATCAATCCTCGTCGGGCAAATTTTGTAAAACTTACTGAAAGCTGTGACTTTCTGTTTCATTTCGATGATAGCATCTAAGAAGTCGCCTCGTCTTATGTTATTCTTCTCCCTTTCGGCAACTGTGTCCAATATGATTTGTTTAAATTTATCGGTTACTTCTGTGGACAACAATCTAAAAAAATACCTATTAAAATACCCACTATATAGTGAAAAACATCAGAAGTACAAAAAACTACCAATACTGAGACTTACGTTGGTATGTGAACTTTATAGAATGCTGGAAACAGCATCAAGAAAAGTTGTTCAATGATATTAACATAGCTTATCGTAAATAGTTGCTTAACTAATTTAGTAAATTCCGCATTTTCATTGACGAACGAATTTCCATTTAGTCCGAAAGCACAAGTGGCCACCATATCCGTGGTGTACTTTAAACACAAATCCTTTGCGTCCAATCCATCTTTACCAGTTGCTCTTGGGTCTTCGGTTATGTACTTGATCAAGCTGTCTTTGACATCAGTCATTAGTGGAAACATGAGTTTCACCTTCATTGGTGTAAACTGCGGCGTCAGCTGAGCTCTGATCTGTTTCCAGTGATTCCCCTTTGCGAAGAAGGGATTTTTCGAAAATACGGGATCTTTCTTCTCGTCAATTTTAATCGCGTTGTCTGCATACTTTGCGAAGTCCTTTATTAGTATGTCCTTTAGTAATTCTGGATCGCGAATTATCAATCCTGGAGTGCCATAATTCATGAAGCCGACGTATTTATAACCCTTATATTTTCTGGAAAAGAAGAAATGATATAGTAAAATAAAAGTAAGTATCTATTAAATTGCTTAGTTGTTGGTATGGGCGCCGTTACAATACAGGGTGAGTATCGCCTGGCTTTCTGAAAAACTTGTACTGTGATAAAATCCCTTATATTTGCTCAAATTTGTACCAAAATTACAACATTTCGCTTTTCATCTCTTGTATGTAATATTTATTTATTTAGCTACAAAGAAGTAATTATATACCCTTTAAATAATTTACCCTGACTTACACCCTATACATATAGCGATAATTAGTGACCCTATGTTCCCTATCGTAAAATTATCGAATTTGTCTATATTTCTAACTATTCTGGCCTTTTTATTATTTATTATTAAGAATTTTATTGAATGCTTCATAAACACAGTTATAGCATATTAATTTAGTTCACATTGTGTCTATATTTTGGGTTTTAAACCTTTTCCTTCGATCATTTAGTAAAACTATAAATCAAAATTAACAAAAATGTATAATCTAGTTGCCTATCTATTGTCTGTTGATTATTATTATTTTAAACGTTATTTCTCGAAAACTGAGTGAATTCTTGGTTTGTGTTTATTGATAACAGTAGTTAGGCCACTATATTAGATGGAATAGAATTAGGGTTGGTCGCTTTTTCTTAAATTGGTCTTAATTATTTTTTGAGGCAAAGCAGGGTTTTATATTTAGAAAGCCGATTTTAGATAGGTACCAGTTTAAAACTACAAATAATATGTAAAAACAAAAAGGTAATTGATAAAATATAAAATTCATGTGAAACACAGCAAAAACGTTTACTATTTCAACAATAAAAATCTGATGTGACCAGGCACATTACTTTGTCATACTGTACAGCATTCTCAAACTGTGTCAAGCGCTGATATTTTGACAATAGTGTCAATAGAATCATAATATACGTCACATCCTGGCTAACTAATTTTAATGCAATGTAAGTTTGACACATTTTGCCATTTTTTACGTATTTTATAATAAATTTTCTCTCTGTTAATATGTAGATAGCACAATATTTATTCTTCCATTTGATTTATGCAAGAAAGCAGATATTTTTCAAATGCTTCTTGTAAATTTGTCTTTGTAAATTTTGAGTTAAACCACAGTTTGAGCAAACAAAAGTTCAAGAACCTGGAGAAATGATAGTTAGAAGACACAGTAAAAAAATAAGCCAAATTTAGAACATTAAACCATAATCGTATTCATTGGACCAAACGAATAACTAATATATAAAGGCGGAGTTGGTTAAAAATTGGTTAAAAACCAAACAAAATCGTTATTATTATCACTATTAATAGCCCACTTATAAACTATGGAAAGGCCACCAACTTAGTTGAAATTCACTCAATTATCAATAGAGAATGTTTATATCCGAAAATACAATGATAAAACGAAGAATTTAATCAGAAAAATAGTAACATTTTTAATAGTTAAAATAAAGGCTGATACAGAAATTAGGATATTTAATAATATAGTAATTAATATGATCTTTTCGGCAACTTTAGTTTTGATATTGAGATAATGATATTGTTGTAATATATTTTACATATACCTGTGTGTTTCTTAGCTATATAAAATTTTGTGAAAGCGCCCATGGCAGTCAGTATTTACCTATAACACTGCTCGAACACGTCTGAGATGGACTTCTTTCCCGTAATGTTGTCGACCATGTTGCCAAACAGTAACGTCGCTGGTTCGAATGGTACGTTGCGGTTCTTCCAGTATTCATTTCTTCTCTTTAGGTTCCACAGAAACAACACGAAAATTGTAAACACGCCAATTATTATGTTCCACATTGTTAGTTGACGCACAAAAACTATCTATTCGATAGAGTGCCAAGCCCCCGCTTTTAAATAATGTCAAGAGTAGAGGAATTGATAATAATGTATCGCATTATCATATGTTATGCAGCCTGCGCATGATAACGCTACATCATGCACTGACTGCATTTATTACACAAATAGATATTACATTAATGTGTACAAATATATCTTTATTTCTGTAGGTAAGCTTTTTTGGGATTTTGATTATAAAATGAAAATTTTAAATTATTCAATTTCGAACATTAATACCATGATCAAAGTATTGTTATAATAAAGTGTATATATCAATATATTGTGAAATGGAATATTATTTTAACCATGACGTGTTTAATCAGGGAAAATTAATCGGTAACTTAATAAGTTAAGCCGATAAGACGCTTGAAAGCATCGAGATAATTAATGACTTTTACCTTAACTACTAAAATTACTAGACTGAATAATATGATGATTGTGCAAAGGGAAATTTGCTTATCTTAATCATAGTTTTAATAAATTAAGCCGATAAGTGATGTTTTAGACTGCACAGGTGCTCAATGATTTTCAATTTAACTTGTTGTTTGCTTACGTTTGTGTAAATATTATAATTATGGACTAGCAACAAATAGACGACTTAACATTTTGCAACAGTTTGATGATCCATAATTTTGCTTTTACTAGGTAATCGTTTATCTATATGGATTATGATTTCCTTTATATCATGGTTACCTGAGCAGGTTTTCACAATTGTAGGACCATTTTTCGGCATGAATCACTCTTATCACATATAGCTGAATGTTTTTATTGATTCAGTCTATGATTTTTGGTCGAAATAGATGTCTATGCCCCGAGGATATAAACATCAAGTAATGCTCGTGGTACATACAAAATGTTATGTCCTACAATGGTTTTGTTCCTCTGTTTAAATAATATTAATAAATATTTTACGTAATCAAGTGACATGCGTATCTACGGAGTTGAATAGCAATACAAACAATTCGGAGTTGAGTGAAAACGCAGACAATTAATTGTCAAGCAGAATAACCTTAATCGCCAATAATTGACATTGACGGTTTAAAATTTACAATTTGAATGTCAAGTATTTCGCCCACATGGAACGAGTGCGCCAATACGTCTTATAAAACTAGTGTTATATAAAAAAATTTCTACTTTGCGACATTAATTTTACATATATTTCGAAAATTGCTGGTTGTCATCTTACAATCTACACAAATACTCTCACAAATACGATTGAGGCAAGCCAAAAGCAATTGATATGACAGCTTTATTTGACACTAGACGTCAATATCATCAATCTTGGAAAACTAAAAGTTACTAATAGTTTGTGATATAGTGTTTCCATAACGACACCGAAAGCGGTGTCGTTATGAGTTTATAACGAACGCAAAGTAGAAAAACCTATTTTTTCTACTTTGCGTTCGTTATGAACTCATAACGAAACCGGTTTCGGTGTCGTTATGAAAACACTAGGTCACAAACATTTGGTAACTTTTAGTTTTCCAAGATTGATGATATTGACGTCAAGTGTCAAATCAGGCTGACATCTCAATCGCTATTGGCTCGCGTCTGTCGTATTTATCGATTTTACTACAACTGCCAACTGTTGAATATGAAACTACTCTAGATTGTAAGATGACAACCGCAACTTTCGAAATGTATGTAAATTTAATGTCGCAAAGTAGAAAAAATAGTATATAACACTCGTTTTATAAGACGTATTGGCGCACTCGTTCCATTTGGGCACTCCTCGCTACGCTCGTCGTGCCCAAAACTACTCGTGCGCCAATTTTTGTCTTATAAAACTTGTATTATAATATACTATTTTCTACTTTGCGTTCGTTATGAACTCATAAGGAAACCGGTTTCGGTGTGTGAAAACACTAGGTCACAAACATTTGGTAACTTTTAGTTTTCCAAGATTGATGATATTGACGTCAGGAATTATACGTTAAGAGTTTAGAAAAATGTGACTTTTCTGTAATTACTGTGATTTAACCGTAGTTTTAGAAAATTGCAACTGGATTCTTTCTCGGATTTTATATAAATACGATTGTTCATGCATATGTTATGATTTTTATTTTTACTCTGCAAGGACATATGTTAAAAATATCCTTTTACCCGCTGCTATCGTAACAATTGATGCTGCTGTAAGTCAAATATCTCGAAAGCAATGACTTAGAATACTTAGAATTTGATGGTGAATCTGGCAGTAAAATTTGCGGACGCCATAGAATATTGAAACGCAAAACTTTCCGCACCTAAGTGGCAATTGCAAAATGCTACAGTCTCGAATTAATTTTAAAGTAAATATTTCTTTCAGACTATCAAAGGACGATACTTTTATATCATACAAATAACTTTCTTATTTAAATTGTTAGATTTATACGTCAAATTACAAAAAGTCTTCCTTTTGCAGAACTTATTTCTTTTAAGTTTTGGTCAAATTAAAAAACGAAACACATTTTACTTAAGTATTTAATTATTCTTCATGAAACTGTACACACACTAATCTATTCAAACTTCTACTCTGGCGCTGGCTCATCTGGCGCTGCTTCCGATGGTGCTGCTTCCGCCGGCGCTGGTTCAGGCGCTGCTTCAGGTGCTGGTTCAGGCGCCGGTTCAGGCGCTGGTTCAGGTACCGGCGCAGCTTCTGGTGGCGGCGGCGCTTCCACCGGCGAAGGTGGTGCAACTCCCTCCCCTGGCGGAGGAGGCTCGTCCGCCATGGGCGACGTGGCCTTATCCACATCCGGCGCTTCTCCAGCCTCCACGCCTTCCACGAATATATCCTCTTCTCCCTCCCCAAGACTCTCGCCTTCACCTCTTTCCGCTTCTCCATCGTCAAGCTCTTCGCCTTCTGCCCCATCTTCACCTACGGCAACACCTTCGACAAAGTCAGGCTCCTCTTCTTCGAGTACCTCCGGTTCTTCTCCTTCTACAGGCGCGGCCTTCTTTATCTTCCTCCTTGAGCGTTTCTTCGTGGGAGGTGCATCCTCACCAACGCCGATTTCTTCGCTGTAACCTTCTGGGAAGAACACCTTGCATTCTTTAGCACCGAGGACTGTGTTGATGCTCATATATGTTGGACCGAGCTGCGCGAACGCTAATACTGCATCGCTGCGTTTCTTCGAGAGTTGCAGTACCATCTTCTCACCACTAGGTGAAAGAATAATACTTTATGCTTCAAAATACTTTGGTCTATCTATTTATCAACGGCCAATGTCTACAAGAAGCTTCAATCTACCTTTCTAAATACTGTTCCAACGTTCTACGGTTTATACTCTGATGCTGTATTGGCCCTGTGCATAGTACGGAGTGGCGGACTGAGAAACGATTTGGATGCCCATGGCGGAATATGAATCCCGCCAGAAGTTTTCTCCATTACCTTTGCACGCAAAACCGCTGTGATCGACTTTGTTATTTCGTATTAAAATTCTTTAGCACAACGAAAGAAAACGCGGCTTAATATTACCAAACCATAACAAACACACTACTTGCTTCTACCAATTTACGTACAACAACAACTTTAGTCGACACATTACAGGGAACTACCACGCGGGTGATTACTAAGGAGGAAACTGCATAAATCAGCACCATTAGACATGTCCCGTCGTAAGACAGATGGCGTGTTGTATGCGCACCAGGCTAATAGTGTATACTTACTAAGACGCCTCAAGAAGAGCCTTCTTCTCAAACGCGGCCATGTTCTTGGCGATCAGTTTGGCAGTATCTGCCTTCTCATCGGTGAAGAATCCAAAGTGCATTACGGATTCCGGATATTCTTGCATCACGCCATAGACGTCGTTCCTCTTCCACGCGTCGAAGGCGCAAGCAACGTGAGGAGGTGTAGGCTCCGGTTCTGGCGGCACGTGACCTCCAACAAGGTTGGGGAAGAACATGAACATGGCCAACATTCGCGTCTGCTTAGAATCGGGCACCCATATTCCGTCCAGTGTTTCTTCAGGTGGCGGCGGTTGGTCTTCCGGAGCATCCTTATCAACCGGTGGCTGATAAACAGTCCTCATCCTATCAGCTAAAGAGTCGGGACTACCCGGGGATTCCATCATAGGACCGTAGATCAACCTGGGTAGGTCCACGTCTATATTAACATCAGGGTCGTCGTTCTTTATCAAATAAACGGAGCAATTCTTCTCATTGGCCAAGTCTAGAACGGACGGGTGGAATCTGTATTGCGTGTAAAATAGCATATCTTCGACGTTGATTGCCTTGAATGAGACCTTCTCGGAGTTGGCTTGTTTGAATTGGTCCCAGACCTCGGACAGCAGGTCCAGCTTGTCGAGTGCGTACGGGAACACCACGAACATTCCAAAGTTGCAGTGCGGCGATGCGGTGATGCATTCCGTGATGACCGTCAACCTGTCGTTCTTGGCCTTCAGTTTGGCCGCTTCTTCTATCTCCTCTTCCTCGACTCTGGCGCGTTCGACGGCGTCGTACCTGTTCCTCTCTTCTGGTGATAGGTCGGTGATGTTTGCTTCGTCTCTGACCCTACCGCCGTCTCTTACTTGTTCCTCTTTCTTCAATTCGTCTATGATGGTTTGGGTCAGTTTGGGTGCGTTCGCTCCAAACATGAGGTTGACCATTTTTCCTCCCTGGGTAATAGGAATAAACATTAGGGTCATAAAAATAGAAGTTGGTTTTCAAAGAGTTTTGATATTATCTGTGAGCTAGTATAGTGTAGTGTATAAGAACCAGAGCATAGTATTAATAATAATAAAATAGTACCGCTATAAACATCCATGTTGGCTCACTGTGTTCTCGAAATCTCGCCAAATCCTTGATGTTGTTCGATTTAGCCTAAAACACACAAATAAATTTGTTGGGTATATTGTGTACAATAATTTTCGTAGTTAGCGCTGAAAAGTCCCATACGGGCAAATACCATCTTTCGTGTCTCCATAGAGACGCCAAAATGACATCTTCGCATGGTGTAGGATAAAAAATACAAGAATCAATGTTACACAGAAACATATATTATCATTTTTGTGCTATCACACACGAAAACAGCTGTTTTCGTCCGAAGTTAGAGACCAACTATGGAACTTTGCGCGATCTAGTGCGGCAAAGTACAAACAACAAATTTCAAATAAACTAAGATCACCAATGATTGTTTGTTGATAAGGAATATCTACCCGTTCTTATATGTAATTCTAAAAACGATAAATTGAGAAAATTGTAAATAAAGTATAGCGATGAGTGTCGTTTTATTTTAGTATGTTGGGACGTACGCGACATCTACAGTATAATCGTATAATGAACAAATATAAATCTGTCAGAATTTGAATTAGTTTTTTAAACTCGAAGTTTCGTCGAAGTGGTATCAACCTAACATTTCCTATACAGAAATATAACCATTTTGTATTTTTTAAACAAACAGCAGCACTTGTAATCAAAAAGCAGCACGTTTAATCAAAAAGTAGCCCAAAAAACGTTGTATGTTACTGCTGCCGAAAACTACATAGCGCGACTCGCTTACATCCGACGATCCGCCTTCGGCGTCGCGCAGCATTACCGCTCGTCGCGCTATTTCGTACTTTCGGCACTTGTGACATAAATAACCATTTTGATACTGAAAACTGTAAACTTTGTACTTTGCATGTGGGTAATGGTGTTCATTTTGTTCAAAAATGAAAGTATTACTGGATTATGAACCGTTATTTGCTTATTCATTTCTTTGTTTGTTTCTTAAAAAATAGATATGTTACGGTTAAAGTGATAAATATGGTTTGTATTAATAATTACCGGCTATTATTAATAATAACCGCAGCATTTGGTCAATGTGATTAGAAACACTTAAATAATCACATGGACCGGCTATTATCAATAATTTCCTAACGGGCACGGTAAAAGTGATAAACACGTTACTTTTGACAAAGGATCTTTTGTATACAGTCTTCAAAGAAGTTAGCTAAGTTATTTTGATTAGTATGTAAGCTATTATATTACTTTACTAGGCGCAAATCATCAGTACGGCTAGCCCATTGACCAAAATTACTAATAATACAAAACATTGATAATACAGAATGTTTTCTTTTGTCTCCCTTGTACTTTAGAAACTACTGGATATAATTGGTAATGGTATTTAGTATACACCCAAGGACGACACAATGGCGAAAACATAAAAAAGCATTTTATACAGTGTTCAATTAAGTTAGCCATTTTATTATCAATAACACCCGTTTTTATATTTAATGCGTGTCGGTAGTTTGTTGTAAATGTATATGAAGGTATAATAATCATCTTTAGAGAATAACTGATGATTTTTTACTTTTGTTGATTTAAGCGACATAAATCGATCGTTAAACCGTGTCTTCATCATGTCTAAATGATCCATTTTGTCCAAATTATTACACATGCAGCGTGCAACAGACACAACACGTCCTTCAACGTTCACATAACAGTTGACACTACCTCGCAGTCGCGTCACTGGCGCTCGGTATTCCACCCAGTGCTGCCACCTTAAGGTCTGTTGAATTCGGTAAAGTCGTTAGTATAGTCGGTAGCGTAAACAAAATATGTATGGAATCAACGGAAATACAATTACTATGATTTTTGCAGTACTTTTTTATTTAAAAAAATACAGAAACAAAAGAATATGACGTCCTATTGTTACAAACTTTATCTTGCTTTATTTTTACAATATAAATGGTGTAATTGTTGTACTACCACAAAAAATAAAGGTCTAGAAGGACTTTTGTATTCAAAATTAAAGATAAAACATTTTTTAAAGTTTTGTATTAAAAAGATAATAAATAATAAGTTATAAATAAAAACAACTTTTCTTGCTACGAATTGCAAAATACAGAAGCACTATATACATATGCACAGGCAGAATAAAGTTCCTAATTTATTACTTACTTAGCTTTTAAGAATTGCGCAAATAATCATGACCCAAAGAGTTACACACTCGTGCATGCAATTAGTATGGATTGGCATTTTTTAGTTTTTTTTGATAATTTTCCTTATTTTAGTCATGAGTAGCTAACTAAATAAGTTAGCCAGGACTAACGTCACTAAAGGCCCAACACTGAAAACCCAGTGAATAGATTCGTTGTGTGGCGATTATGTAGATACTAACAGAATTCCAAATCTGAGGCTATTATATATTGTAGCATCACCTTAATGCAATATCGAATTGAAATATATCACATTGACCACATTTTTTGGAATGCTGGAAATTATTAATAATAGCCGGTTCATGTGATAAATTCTTCACTTTAACCTCGCCACTTGGTTATTATTAATAATACCCTATTTATCACTATGACCGTAACATATACATAAAGTAATAAATATAAAAGTTAACAACTGCCACTAAGATGTTGAACAGCGTCGGTCTAATACGCAAATGGCTTAACACAAAAATAATAAGCAGTAGAGCAAAAATGCTTTATTCGTATAGAACCAGATGGAGACCAGATGCATTATATATGTGTGTGCAAAGATTTATGCAGTAAATTATTATTATAGTTTTGCGTCGCCTAGTTCTAATCGATGAGAAATTTGCTTAGATGTGTTATTTAAATTATATTAAATTTGTATAAACCTTTTCAACATGAAGCAAACATGAAGATTTTTAATTTAAAAGAACAGTTACATTATGCTCAGTATACTATTCCATTAATCTTGGCAAATTGGGATGTGATATTAAAATTTTGTAAATAAGTCAAATATACTTAAGAAATGCGTAAAATATAAACATTTGATATCAGTTCGAGATATCGCACATGTGGATTTCTAAACACGTTTCAAGTTCTCAGAACGCTGCAGTTGGCTGGATAAAAAAGTGTTATTTTATCGGCGTATAATAACTTCTACTTTGGCATTATGTTAGAATATTTCAGGAAAGCTAATTGATGCCGTCAATCTTCCATCGAAACTACTTTTTTCTACTTGCAAGAAATTGCTTTCGGGTTAGTTTTTAATACTTTTCAGTTTCGACGAAAAAGTAATATCTTAGTATGTAGTATGTCTTAGCAAAATACCTATAATAATACAAAGTGGTCAATTTACTACTGATATGACGTATTGGTTAGCAAGTTATCCAATCAGTTATCATAAACTTTCTGAACTCCAAGATGTTCAAATTGCATGGCCATCAGATAAGTTTTGAGAAAAACAGGTGAAAATCGTAAAATACTGATCTTGAGGAAGTCATCGTGGAGTTTGTAAAAGGAAAGTAAATGGGTAGAGGTTTTCGATGCATTTCTTTTGATTTGATTTGATTTGATATTCAAAGCCATTCATTTATAGCTTACATGTGCTCCTCAAATAATATATACCATTCAGCCATAATTACGCTTCAAAGTCAAAAAAACAAAAATTACAGCTACTTTAAATATATTAAGTACTTAATTATGCCTCCTCTGCTTAAGTTGGACATACCATAGCCAAATGAAGAAAATCTCCTCCGATCTCCAGCTTTATCTTCTTCAAATTACCCGACATTGCTGCGCATGGTCCGCACCAGTCCGAATAGACGTCCACGACTAAAAATTAATTTTAGGTTAATTCTAGCGAATAAGCTTCATACCTGACGATTTTATGCTCACTTATAAGTCCTTCTCTCTCTAGTAATTTTGCCCAATCGTCATCATTGTTGACTTCTACCTGTAGCTGAACTTGACCACCTTTCTTCGCCATATTTGACGCTGATCTGTCGGCGAATTACGCGTTCCGTGTGGTGCCATGGCAACGATATTGACAAAACTTTCTCGCTTCCTTGTATAGACCAATGTATAGACGCTCATCAAGATAATATTTAATGGATATTGTGGTATTTTTAGTTGGCGTATTGTATGGGTAATTGATTTTTAGTTTCGGTAATTATGTAATGGATTTCTTTTTCTTTTGCGTGTGGGGATTGGTATTGTGTCGGATAATATTGATGAGTTATATTATGAAATTTGTGTTGCCTTGGTCGGATTGATTTAGGATTTTGAATGGCCAATTTCGTTTAACGTTGAGTAGGTTATTCTGGAGTAGATTTATTATGTCGTCCATGTATTTCGTTTCCAATTTGTCTTGTCGGAGTGTTGCGCATTCGGATATTAGTTCGTCAATTTTCGAGTGTTGTTGCTAAAAGAAAACAAGGTTTAAATATTATTGGTAGCTTTTATAATTCATGCAATATAATTATGATATTCATGATTGATTTTGTATGAGATCAATTATAGTCATTTGTCATTACAAAAGTGCAAATTATAAAAGTAGAATAGACATATCCAATATCCATTCTCAAAATTGTTAGTTGTGAAACATTGACTTTGACAGCACTTGCCAACCTGGTTGTATGTCAAAATTTAAAATAACATAGGTGTGAACATTACAAATTTTGGCAAAATATGACCTACAGTTTAATCATTGCAAATTTTGAGTGTAGTTATTTTAAAAACCCCAATTTGGCATTGTAGATGTTTTGATATGGTAATAGGATAATTTGAATGTCTGGCTTATTTGTGTTCATCGTAGTTGTAAAAACATTTTCATCACATCACAATTTTGAGAAATTTTGCAAACATTCTATTATCAGATACAATGGCAAAATTTGAAATATATTCATTAAAATTAAAACTGTTTATTATTGTAAACAATACTCGGACACGTCAATTTTTTATTATAAAAATGTATAAAAATGTATTTTACTTATAACGTCATCGAAATTTTTTTCAAATAGCAATCCCTTGTTTTCCTTGTTTTAAATAGATCCTTTAGTTGTACTTATGCTCGTTTGCACCGTATTTGCTGTTTTAATGTTTATTTTCTAGAATTATTTTGAGTCAGAAACTTCATTTGATGTCTTCTTTTGTTTCTTTAGTATTTTTTCAATTCCTTAAGAAGTTAGAGCCGTTTAAATTACGATTTGTTACCATTTCAAATGACTGTAAGTTTCTGTGTAACTTTCTAAGGAGTTGAGTTGAGTCTCATGCCCTGCTTTCAGACTCATCAGAGTGAAGGTTTGTTTTTCTGTGGTTTTCATTTACTCCTCGGCGCATGTTGAAAGCCAAACAACTTAAGACGTGCCACAGACGCGGGCCATAATAATGATAATTCGGGCCTGCTGATGCCCTCGTAGTGGCGAAAGCTATTGGGGGATGTTAAGTCGTGGATTATTATTATTATTTATTGAAAATCTCTGATACATCTCATTAAATATTGGAAACCTAGGTAATATAATTTAGATACAACATATAAATACTAAAATTACACTAATAATTTTGAAAAGTAATAAAGAGGATCAGGGCAAATTGGTAGTACCGAGCTTCGCTGAAGCCTAGGGTACTCCCTTTGCGGGTATCACTGCAGCTCTACCCAATTGTGAAAAACACAAGGCCATTTATGCTTTGCAAAGAAAAATTTCATTTTTCTTTGCAAAGCAAAGGAAAACTGCGGAAAACCCTTGCAGCCTTGTGCAAAGGTCATTAAAAACACACACACACTCACACACACACAGACACACATTTATTAATAGACAATATACATTAAAAGAAGGTAAAGATGAAATATTAAGCAGCCAATTTAGGATTCTTTATGATAAAACTCTCCTCAAAATATTCGCGCTTCCCAAAACCGCAATTTCTTGAATTTCCCAGGGCGAAATTTATTATTATTATTATTATTATTATTATTATTATTATTATTATTATTATAAAACCAACTGCAACTCTATGAGAAGCACATAGACGTATCGATGAAGATGTGGCAGAATTGTCAAACTCTGAGGACGGATTTGTACCATTTAATCCAGAAATGCCACACATCGCCACATAGTCATATCTCGGTGACCGAATATTTATTAGATAAAAGCATTTATTTTTTTCTGAAGCAGACATGATTGAAATAAAATTCTTAGTTTGTGGTTTCAGAAGCATATTTTTTTATTTTGACTTTCAACTCTTTCGACTCCTTTCATGAACATCTGAGTTCCAATTCGTGAACAGCGCCAAATAATGTATCAAGAGCACCTTGTCACTTCTCGATCACAAAATCTATGGTCCCAAAATTATCCATATATCCCAAATTTTGCAATTGGTATTTGTTAAAAAAAAAATCTTATATAAGGTCAAACATATTTTATGCTATCATGATGAAAATTCAAGGAACTACCAAGTATTAGAAAAGTAAAGGGTTACAAAAAAGAAATGTAGATGACTTCATATGACGAGCAAAATTGAAGATAAAAAATTCAATTTGATATATAAATGTGTAATTTTATAAAATAAAATGGACAGGTCCGAGGTTTTTGTAATACATCAACCGAAAAAAAAAAAATAATTGGTGCAAAAGCGGAAGAGAATTCAAAATAGTCGGAAGATTGTACCATTGTACATCAAAGTAAATTATAGATCCTGTGAAGTATTTATAATGGGACAACTACTTTTAAATATAATAACATAGAATTTTTTTGATTTAACGTCACCGACAAATTGCTACACGATTACCATCAAAATCTTATCGCTGTAAGAGTTAATATTATCATTTAGAATGAAAACAGCTGATGAAAACAAGGAGTTAAACTCCATAATTTCCAAATGATTAAGTACTTTCAATATAAAGTGTGACTGAAGATTCAGCTGATAATCAAAACACCCAGATAAATGATATGAGACACACTCCGGCTATACTAAAAAAAGATTTAACCCCAAAACTGTAACTTATACATATTGAAGTTTTTTTTATTAAATTGAACGTAGTTTAGCAAATAAAACCCCAGATTTTAAATACATTTTTATCCGCTTCAAGTAACATTCTAATACCTTTAGTTTTCTAAATTTCCTAGACCGAAATCCTAGGGATAAAAAGCGAACGAACAACTCACCAGAAAGCATTCCTTGATCTCTTGAACTTTCCGATGCAACTCGCGGGCGTTATCAAAAAAGTTGCGCAAAGTTTTGTCGATATCCGCCTCCGGCTCGACATGGGCGAATCGTCCTTTTTTTGTTCGCAAACAATTCCACTCTTTCGATTTTATTATGCGATACTCTGAAGCACCGGCAGACAAACTGTCGCTCATGTGGATATCATCTGTTATTTTCGCCACACTCATGTCAACAACTCCAATATCTGATAGCACTTTATCTTCTCTAGTTTTCGTAGAGGTTAGTTTTTTAATGACACAATTTTTAACAACAGGTTTATTTTTATTATGGCTCATTTTCGCGTATAAACTCCTGCTGATAATCGAGAGAAGTAAGTTTGATTCAAATGTGTCTAAATTAATTAACATTGAAGTTATATCTTCTATATGTCCAACCTGTATATTGTCGTGCATGTTTTCTTTCACTAATTTCTTCAGGAGTTTTTTACTTGATGGTATAACTTGATCGTCTTGAATTTCACATGAGTCACAATCACTTAAATTCCACCCGAAAGTTTGGTCGGTTTTGCTAAAGTTGATACTTCCGTCGCTCTTGTAGAAGATCATGCTGATATGACAGACACTTAATAAAATAACGATATAAATACAGTTCGCGGCCTTGCCTTCCTTATCAATACGGCATATGTTTTCTGTAAATATTAGTACATAGTACTTTTATTAACTGATATTGATTATATGTCGGTATGTACAAATCAGATAATATTTCTATTTCGAAATGTTGGCACTTGCTATTGATATTTGTTATTTGTTTTTATTTATTTTTAACAACAGTACATTATTTTTATGATTTTCATGTGAGATTTATATTTTATTATTAAGTCAACGCTTGAAAATACTAAAATGATAAAAAACATATATATTAATTTAAAACAACGCACATGTGAGTTTTAAAACACGTTTCAAGGTTTCAAAACGCTGCGCTGGGACTGTCTGAACAAAAAGTTGTTTCCTGGTTGTCTAATTCTAAAAATACATTTTTATAGTGGAAAGAAATTGTTTTCGGGTCAGTACGAAAATCAGTTTCTTCGAGAAAATAATATCTTGGTATGGTGTGCACGTGTTTGTTTTAGCTGCATTACAAACGCGTCTCGCAAAATATAATAATATGCACTCATTTTTCTTTATAATTGTAATTGTAACAATAATTCATGTATTGTTTGATAATAATTTCTTCGATCGTTTCAGGCTGGTTTGTTATTAAAAAAGAAAACGCGAACACATCAATCATCAAAATGCGCATTTCCATGTCAAACTATATTTGCGATCTTAAATTGTTTTTTACTTATAACATCATTGACTTTTTTTATGCAACCCCCTTTCTTTCGTGCTAATCTTTAGAGCTTTTAAGTCGTAATGGTTTCATGGAAATGTTAGGGCCATACGTAAGTACATTTTTGACAAATAGACACATTTATGAAAACATTGATAATAATCTTGGTTGGTAGAGTCCAGTTGGACTTAAGTGGTGGCGTACTGTATAGTATTTAGATTAAAGGATTTGTTTTTTTTTGTTTCTTTCAGATACAAGCGATTTAAGATATCGGTACCGATAACATTGTTTTGAAAAACATCTTTCAGAAATCTCTGACCATAGAGACCCATAATTACACCGGGATTTATATGTGGATTGACAATAATTATCCATTAATGTATATCTCCATTAATGTATACAGGATGTTCCACTTTTTGCGGATAGTAAATGTCATACTGAGTAAAAAATGTCTTATGGACATATTTGTTTATTCCGATTACTTATATATATTTTTTTTACTTACATCCATTTACTTTTTGTTGCTGTAATGGGTATTGATTTTGTTCTTTGTTCTTTGTCACAAATTTTGATAAGTATTATAGTTTTTTATGTTGCTGCGTTTGGTTCACATTTCAAACCTCGTGTAACTTTTAAGGATTTGTAAAACAAACAGTTCCATAAGAAAAGTTTAGCTCAGAATAACATTTAGGTGTTCACTTGCTCAAAGAGGGTAAAATAAATGTTTCATAACAGCAAGCAAGCGGTGTCTCACGGAACATGTTATACGTGGGAATCTCGGAAACTGTAAGAGCTCGGTTAAAAGCGAAAAAGGTTGCGTAATTGTGGACACAATTCAGAACAGTTTTTACTTTTTAATATTTTGGAATTGTTTACTAGATATTACGAAAAAGGTAACAACTGTCAATTTATTTTTTCTTGTATAACGTTGCTATTACCATAAATACAGTAGAAATTTTGTATTTTTACATAGGTTACTCGGAAACCATTTCCGATGTCAGAATATGTTTTTATCTACTATAATGAATGTTTACAGATTTCAATAGAATATTGGGAATGCTTTACAAGCATGTATAACACGTTTATGAAATTATCACAAAAAATGCTATTGGGTGGCCCGCTAGTTCACCCGATTTAACCCCATGAATTTTGTTTCAATGGGCCTTTATGAAAGCTAAGATTTATCTAAGGAACTATGATATCGGGCAGGACGTCAAGGGAGTAGTGGAGAGGGGTTTTAAGAATACCTAATAGAACTAATAATGGTCAAGTTGACGTTACAAAGATTCAACAAGAATGCTATTTTTGTATAATTTGGTAAATATGAGAAAATATAAGTTCGTTATTAAGCACGTAATTTTTTTTGAAAATTCTATGCTGGCATAAACGTGTTCTTATGGTTTCCGAGTTCCCCATGTATATCACCTTTCGCGAGACAGACTGTATAATATAGGTTGTCCCACTATTTTCCCCACAAACTTATTTTTATACCATTGAAAACAAATTTATCGAATGTAGTATTATATAATTATTTTATTAGAACAAAATCGAACAGGTGAGAAGCTGTTTCTGATATGATTTTTACTTTATTATACGCAGTATGACAAAGTATTGTAACCGTGTTGAAAAAATATTTTTTAGATTTTAGCGCATATATGTCCTTTTGGGTCCCCTGAACATTTTTGACCAAGGTACACTAAAATGTCTGTGTGTGTGTGTGTGTGTGTGCCCATTTTTTGTAGCGACGATTCCGGAGAAATTACAGAAATTCCACCATTTCTGTAATTTCGTCCAAATAGTTAAAGAACAAATTAAAGTAGAAGAAATTCTGAATAATTTATGTCTATGCATTTTTTTGGTAAAATTAATACTTTATTTGCATGAGCAAATTCTATTTGATTGAGATCGGTCGTGTCTGCATTAATATAAATCTAGTTAGCCAGGATTTCTAAGATATTTTCATTCTAATGACAGTAGGTAGTGTCAAACGCTGATGTTTTGATAATACCTATCGTCAATAGTATCAAAATATCTGTCAAATCCTGGCTAATTAGTTTTATTTTAATGCAGACACAACCGATCTCGATCAAATGGAATCTCATGCAGCTAAACTATTAATTTTATATATAGTATGATAAAGTCTGGCCACATCAGATTTTTGACAAATTAAGTAGGTACTTAAAAACATGTGAAATGATCTGATATCCTGCAGAAAAAAATTAACAGTTGAAAAATAACGCCCTAATATGTAAATTTGTAAATATGTAACAAACTTCAAAGCGCCAAGCAATATGAGATGAAACCATAGAAATTGGTATTCTTCTTTAGCTACATGAACAACTAACAAAATTATTAAATGCACAATAAGCAAATTCGTTTAACTTGTAAAAATAGTATGTAACAAAAAACGAACTTACCTATAGTGAGTCGCTCAAGTAATAATTTTTTGTGTTGTGGAATGTTACGTATAGTGGGTGTGTTTCTGCCCGTTTGTGGCAGTAAGTATTATTTCTCAACAAAATCATAAATAGCAACTGTTGGCAAAATGTTTGCTTATTAATAACTATAATAGTAATGATTTACCTTTGATTAAAGAAGGAAACCTGACAGTTTTTATTGAAATTGACCATTCATAGTCAATTTTCATCAAAATATTCCTATTCATACCGATACGAGTAAGAGCATTTCGATGCTAGGTACTCCACCTGTCGCCGTGCACTTGAACGTGATCCACTAGCAATTTATTTATTTATTTATCAGTCGAAATCTGACAGAATTTGATAAGAGAGATACGGGTTTATAACCGATATTTCTACGATTTTATAATCACCTGGTAGTGGTCTCGCGGTACCTTGTTCCTTACTTGTTTATTAGATCAAGTATGTTCGGTATTCGAGACCCATTACTGGCAACCAGAATTTTAGCCCTTATCGAAGCACCCTTAAATCACTTTTTTTACATCTTTTTTCGAGAGCCACAGATTCGATACACTTACGGACATTTTACGCTGAATTTATATTGATAACTTTGTACAATTGTTTTTATTTGGAGGTGATTACATCATCGAACGTAAAATGCGATTGGCCATGATCTAATAGTCAAGATGTGGCATGTAGATTACGAGAGCGATGCAGATTGCATAGAATATTTCCAATCTCATTTGCTATTACTGATTTTGTTCTGCTTATAACGTGTAATGGGTAATTTGATTCATTTGTAAAACATAGTTTTCATTTTATTACTAACGTATTTGTCCTTTAATGTTTGAATATAAATATGTTAAAAGAACAATCAATGCATCGTTGCTGTCTCTGCATTAAAACACATAATTAACTACTCTATTTTCGCTCATATTTTAAATAACATAAATAATATTTTCTATCAACAACAAACAGCGCCACTATATGACATCGTATAGAACTTTTAGCCTCTAGCTAATGATGTGTGGTATGTCTTTATATCTTCGAAGGTTTGAAATATATAGTATATAAAATCTGCACTTTCTTTTTGAATAACTTCAATCGGTTAATTTTTATTATGTAACACTTAATTTTAATAACACATTTAAATACTGCGCCAATTTTTGACAGAAAATCAACAGAAAATAGAAGAATACCCAATACCATGTTTAAAAAACAGATAACAGATAATTAATTAAAGTAACTTGGATACCAACTTGAATGCGCTGGTTATGGCCCACCTAAAAAATGATTTATGAACAACAATAAGCTAAATGACTTAAATGTCCCTTAAAACCATTTGAAATGTTTCGTTAAATGTTTGTTTAATGGTATTTTTTTCTTAATTCTGAACGACAATTGGGACAACTTTTACCATGTTATCTTTTTCGGGTTTTATCCAATATTAATTTATTTTTTCAATTATTGAACACATAATGGCTTTTTTGTTTGCCAACGCTCCTGGGATATTAAGATAAATGAAAAAAAAGAAAGACGAATATTTATTTTTATCGTACATTTTTAGATTCTAATAGTAATTAAGTACACAAAAACCTTAAATTAATTAAGTTGCATGATTTCCATGAAAAACAAAAAAAAACAAGATTTTTTTTATTTTCGTGTATTTTGATATTGTCGAGACTGACAAGAGATTTAAGCTAGTAAGAAAATTATCTTCAGCCGTGCTGAAATACCCCCCACAGTAAAGTGCGGATTTTGCCCATTCACGAACTTCGATTTTCCCCATTCTCGATTCTGTTTTCAATTCTGGTCAAATCCATATACATGTGTTCATTTCAAAAGTATCCACCCTTAATAACTCTTGACCTGATGCGATTACTGCTTTGACTGGAAACACTTCGATTTAGATATCGAGGGGAAGTTCAAAAATGGTACCTAGAGAATTTTAGGTTTCATCCGTACGCCCCCAGCTACCTCACTTTGTAATTTCAAATGGCGCCCCCTACCTTGTGATATATCATTTGAAAGGGCACAAAATTCTCTACCCAACCATGATATAAAATAAATTGATCGATTGGTTCTTAAGATAGACTACACAGAATATGGAAGGTATGAAATAACTCAACCCTTAATAACTTTTGACCTTATTCGATTATTGTTTTCAAAAATGTTACCTAGAAAATTTTAGGTTTGATCCCTTCGCCCCCAGCCACCCCACTTCGAAATTTCAAATGGCACCCTCTACCTTGCGATATATCATTTGAAAGGGCATAAAATTCTCTACTCAACCATGATAAAAAATGATATCGGTCGATTGGTTCTTAAGATAGTTAGATTTTACTTTACACCAATTGTTAAAAGAACCTACTTGAGAGTTTTTGTTAATAGTGAGCCATATTTGCTTTTGTCACAGTTTTCGAATATGTACATCCACACCGGGCCTTATTAACCCATGTGGGCCTTAATACCTCAATGCACTTCAAATGAAAGAATACAGTTTTAAAATTTCCGACTACTTGAACTCTTGTAACGTATGCGATGTGATATTTAAAGGGATTGTTTTTATATTTTAAGCGAGCACGTATGCAAATGCATATTTTATTTTGCCAATTACACTTTTAACCAACATTTATATGTTTTATGAAACAAACTTAGCCACCTTTCTTATGTAGAGTACACTGTGAACTGATTAAGCCGTGCGTGTGTTATCTACTTAATCTTTCGATATGCAATTTTTAAAGACAAATTCAATGGAATAATGCAACATAAATGGTTCAAAATAAGTTTTGATAATTGGATATCAGTTCAGTCTAGAACCAAAGTTGCATTTTCTGTAAATTTATACCGATATGCTGAAAGTTCGAGACTTAATTGATATTTTCTCAAAAATTTTTTTGCCACATTTTATTCCTGGTCGATTTTTTTCATTATTTTTGGTATAGACTAAATGTTGAATTATAGTGTAAAGTTATCAATTTCTCTTATTAAAAATGCATTGATTAGGATCTGATTGATATAGAGGGAAACAAACGTTTAGGCGCGGTTTATGAATTGATTTATTATAGAGTAAAATATTATGTTGTATTAATTGACCGTGATTTGAAATAATTTTAAATGTTTTCTTCACACTTTATAGTTTTATTCTCATGATCACCTTAGAATTAGTTTCAACAAGATTTTCTAAAATGTTTTATCCTATAAATATCACCAGGTAAATTTAATAGGAAAGTATGGCTAGAGTCTTGTACCTTTTCCAGATAAGTTTGGTCTATACAAAATATTGGAGTTTGAGCGCAAACTTCTGCCATGCACACAGTTGCACTGTAGGCAGATGAACCCAAATAATTTTCAAACTAGTTCCTACGTTCCCTTTGATATCCAAAGTTTGTATTCAAACTTTGTTTGGCCGCCATTCGCTAGAGGAAACAGCATAAATAGTACATAATCTGGGAAGATTACGTACTAAGTTTGTGAAAATTAGTTTACCAGAGTTGGCATAATCTTAAAATGTATAGCCGAAGTATATCGAGTCAAAGAACACACAGAAACAATAAAGTCTAAAGCCAATTTAATTTATTAAGCGTAAATTCAGAAAATAGTTTGTAAACTTTTATAATTACTAAAACACCTACTAGGTCGGTAACTAACTAATTTTGATATTTGATAACATACAAGATACCACAAGTGACCACGGACTACTACCATAATAGATTACAGCACAGTAAACACAACACCGAATTTTTAGGAGTTTTTAATACGATCTCAAACGATTGTTCCTCCGTTAATGAACATATTTTAAAACTGATTTCACTCATATATATATATATATACAGAACGCCGAGGCGCACATCGTAAAATTATTAGCGTGTATACAGGATGTTCCATAAGGTAGAACCAACTTATATTTCGGCACAATTCCTCGCAAAATTTTACGACAACGAAAAATAACTTTTTGATTCATTGGCATTTTTATGGGAAAACAGCAGTGTAAGAAAAATTGTATATCTCAATACCGGTTTTTAATTTTATAGTGCATGCTTAGATTATGATTAAGTAAGAAGCGTTCTATTAGCGTGATTACCTACCATATCCAAATTGTGTACAGGGTGGCCGTAATCTGCAACAAAATATAGCAGACAATTTTTCCTAAGAAAGTAATTTTTTTAATGGAACTCCTTGTATTTAATCAATTTTTTTAATTCTACGCATCATACTGCACACTAGTGCTAAATTAAACCGTTGCAGAGATTACTAGTCTTTTTAATAAAGAAATCGATTTTTCTATCAATAACTGGTTCTACATCAACATTAACCATTAAACCAGTGAAGTATTTACCTAAATTACTGTTTTCTCGAATGATTTAATCTTGTTTTAATAAAATAAAACATTTTATGACATCTACAATTGAATATTATAATTTAAATAAAATTTTACTTATACCCAGTAGGCTATGAAACTGTGCTGAACAAATTATTAAGGTATCTGTCAGTGGTGGCGATATTCATAGATAAGATTTGTATACTTTTCGGAATTATAGCAAACTTTTCTCAGGAGGAATTAATTGACATAGTGTTGTGGATTCTTAACGAATACAACAAAAATGCTTAATTGGCAAGTAGAGTTTACAGAACGCGATATCCAGAACGTCAAAGACACCAAACAAAGCAAGCGTCGGCAGTTAAGTAGGGGGTTAGATATAAGTAGAGCTTCAGTAAATAGAATATAATTTAATTTTTAAATTATACTATTAAACTCCAAATGTGATAAAATGATTATGATTATTAAGAAAAAGATTAAACGACGCGAGATAACATTAACTTAGGTAAATACTTAGCTGGTTTAATGGTTAATGTTGGTGTGGACGCACTTATTGATAGAAGAATCGATTTATGTATGAAGAAGACTAGTAATCTCTGCAATGGTTTATTTTAGCACTAGTGTGTGCTAGTACTTTTTTGTGCAGAACGACGCGTAGAATTAAAAAAAAATATAGATACAGGATGTTTCGATTAATGTTCCAGTTTGTTAGGAAAAACTGTTTGCTATACTTTGTTGCAGATATGACCAGCCTGTACACAGTTTGGACAAGATAGGTAATCACGCTAATAGAACGCTTCGTACTTAATCATAATCTAAACGTGCGCAATAAAATTAAAAACAATTTCAATTTTTCTTAGACTGCTGTTTTCCATAAAAGGCCAATAAATCAAAAAGTATAAAGTTTAGGGTAGGTAATGTTATTTTTAGTTGTCCTCAAGTTTTTCGAGGAGTTCAAAATTGTGCCGAAATATAGGTTGTTCCATAAAAAAAGACATAATTTTAGGTTGATACTACATTATGATCCTGTATTGGGAGGGTGCGTGATGCAAGCGCCTCTCATAGTGTAGGCGAGTACTATGTCCACGAGGCGTAAATGGAGCAGTTCGCAACTATATGTTACAGTTATCTGTAGTGTTTTAGTGGTCCAATCAAACTTGTATTATTATATTGTTTTTGGAAAATAACTGTTAATAGTGAACTTCATTGAACTTAATTTAATTTACAATATATTATAAAATATAATTATAAACAACTATTAGGTAAGGTTATGTTTCATGTACAATAGACGCTTCTACTTCTGACCCAAAACGCTAATCAGCATGCGCAGAAGACTTGCCGCCGCTGTCAAATCTGGTAACATAATATAGCTTAAAATCCCCAGAAAACACGCATTCCAAGTAAAACTACCAATTTCGGCTCTAATCATGAAGTGATTCTGTACCTACGTGTCCCAAATCAAGGAAGTTTGCCGCGAGTGTACCTGTTTTTATGTACTTTGGAAAATTTGCTGAACTGTCCTAACCTAAAAACACAGTAGGTATTTTGGTTTTCATCTTCACTTGCATATAATTATTCAGTTTTCAATGAATGCATACCATTCTCACACCTATCATTTATCAATTACATTTCATTTGAAAGTAATTGTCCGTTTTACAAAGCAGTTGCCAACTTAATTTCGTCCTGGGGGGAAATGCGCGCGCACATCGTGACCATCAAAAACCAGAAGTAGAAGCGTCTATTAGTTCAGGTTAAGTTATTGTTTGTTGAGTAATAAACTAGCAAGGCTGTGCTGTAGGGTCCGCGATCTAAGCTCGTATTCGCACAGTCACTTTCAATTAGCCTGCAAAACACGTGCACAACACAAAATGAGGTTAGTTTATGTTTTGAGACTTTTAGGTTATATTGTAATTATGTAGAACACGTGCACAACACAAAATGAGTGTACTTTATGTTTTGGGACTTTTAGATTATATTGTACCTTTCTTATAAAACAAGCAATCGAACTAGACAACCCCTTTTATTCAAACTTAATAAGATTATATTGCTGAATTCTGAATGTAATTTGAAAATAAATTTCTTTTTTAGCTCAACATGAGTGTAATATCTGGAAATCTATAAAATTTGCATTTCTTGTTCTTTCTCCTACATTTGTCAATACAACACTTATAGTGTCATGTGGAAAAAGACAGGGGTAATAAAATCCAAAGTAGGTCTATGTTTGTGTATTCGTGGCTACATGTTTCGAGATGTACTCTCGTCTTCAGGTCATACTGGAAAATACAATTAAGAAACGTTACACATTGAACAAACTATCAAAAAACATGCGGACATTCAAAAAACAGATTAATAAACAATTAATTACCGTCGTAGAAATGAAGTTGGTCACGTGTCGGGTATATTTCTAGGTTATAAGAATAAAAACAGGAACAATACATATGCAGTCACTCTCACCGGACCAGGTAAACACAATTTGTTTACAAAACACTTTGACAGAATACAGAGTTATCACTTATAAATTATTTATAAATTATCTCACAAATTATCGACTAGACAGCGAAACATGAGAAAAGCAATGGCGTAAGCGGCGAATGCTGTCATTCGTTTTCGGTTACTTGCAGTGGCGCCCTCTGCGCGGTGGGAATTTCAAACATCTTTATAAATAAACGGTTCGGATTAATTTCAATTAATTGGTTAACGAGGTTAAGGTTTCCCACCGCGCAGAGGGCGCCACTGCAAGTAACCGAAAACGAATGACAGCATTCGCCGCTTACGCCATTGCTTTTCTCATGTTTCGCTGTCTAGTCGATAATTTGTGAGATAATTTATAAATAATTTATAAGTGATAACTCTGTATTCTGTCAAAGTGTTTTGTAAACAAATTGTGTTTACCTGGTCCGGTGAGAGTGACTGCATATGTATTGTTCCTGTTTTTATTCTTATAACCTAGAAATATACCCGACACGTGACCAACTTCATTTCTACGACGGTAATTAATTGTTTATTAATCTGTTTTTTGAATGTCCGCATGTTTTTTGATAGTTTGTTCAATGTGTAACGTTTCTTAATTCTATTTTCCAGTATGGCCTGAAGACGAGAGTACATCTCGAAACATGTAGCCACGAATACACAAACATAGACCTACTTTGGATTTTATTACCCCTGTCTTTTTCCACATCAAACCGTAATCCAATGAATATGGAGTCTTTCATCACCATGACTTATAGTGTCCCCCCATTACGAAGTTATCGATGAACGATCTGTTGATGTGAACCACAGAATTGTATACTTATGAGTTATGACAGCTAGGCATCAACATAATGCGCCGCAAACTACTGAACCTTGAAACTACTGCACATCTGTAGGCCGATATTTCTCCGTTTCTCCGCCACGGGCGTCTAAACCGATTTTCGTCTCCCTTCCACGGGGCATGCACGGTTCCAATGCACGCTAATAATTTTAAAATGTGCGCCTCGGTATTCTGTAAATATGAGTGAAATCAGTTTTAAAATATCTTAATTAAAGGTCCGCTTACACGCTCATGCTATTTGCACAAACTGGTTTGTGCAAGCCAATTTGTGCAGTTGAACTGAATGAAATGATCGCGTTCACACGTTCAGTTTAGTTGGTGCAAATGTGAATCAGTTAACTGTGGAGAATTGTCGCGAAACGCGCTATTTGCTGTGTTTTTACTACAGTATTTAAAAACCGGAGAACCAAGAACTAATTCTTGCAACTGCTGCACTTGTATAATAAGAAAATTCTGAAACCAAAGTGGACAAAAGGAAATGGTCTAAACCTTAGTTACTAAAAAGGAATCTGCTTTCTGATGTCAATTTAATTACTAAATTACGTAGTCAACCCGACGATTTTTGCAACTATTTACGCATGGACCAAAGTACCATAAATTTAGAACATACATATCTTCTTCTCCGGCACTCGATTTTTCCGTTGGTAACACTTTTTATTAATTTCCTTCGGTAGGGGGTGCGCAAAGAGTTAATTTTTTTACTACACTCTCCCTATTTGACCCTTGTTTGACGGTTTGAATTTTTTCTAGTAAACTATTATACGCGTACGATTTAGCGTTGCGGTGTGCTGTTACCTTTCCATAAACGTGGAAAAGATTATAACTATATAACTTGAAGATTTAATGACTGTGTTATTGCACGAGAAAACTTATAGTGGGAAGTCAGTCTAATATTTTTTGTTTTTAATTTTTTATTCCTTAACCAATATTTCGGACAATTTTTGTCATTCTTCAGAGTTTGGAAAAAGTTATATAAATATAAAAAAAACAGGAACGGTGTCATAGGACAAATGGTGACAACAAATAACAATATAGATACAAGTTTACTCGTTTTATATATGTGTATATAGCTATAAATTCCCAAAGAAACATTTTCGAGTTTTAAACACAGTATAGGAACGACGACAAATTATGATTTTGGTAAATGACAACGTGCTGTCAACAAACAAACATCTTTCAGGTAGGTTACGTGTTGTCAACACTCGACGAGTTCGATTAACTGCTGATATGCATGCTCAAAGTTGGAGCTGAGGTTTGTGCCCCGTTTACACGCTCAAGCCGAAGCACCAACCACAAGCCTATTTTCTGTCACGACAGATTTTACACAACCCAAGATTTTTGGCTTGCGCAAACTTCATGTCAGCGTTTACACGCAACGATTTAACTGTGCAAATCGATTTGTACAAGCGAATTTGCGCAAATGGCATGCGCGTGTAAACGGGCCTTCATTAGCAGAGTCGCAATCGTCCGAGATCGCACTGTTGAGACACCCTGTATAACATGACGTATAACTATCAAATTATCTGGCCGCAGGGCTACGGCTAATTTGACAACGAGGGATGTGAAAAATCGAATCTACAGATGGGATTATATATTTTATCCAATGAAAATTTGAACATTTTCTGTTAATCGGTTTAAAAGAAATAATAGTCGGATACCATTTTAAGTTATACACTTTATATAGAATTAGAATGGAGCATAACACACTATACATATTTCATTTATTTTTGTTTAGTAACTTCAGAGTATGTGCCTTCAAACTATTGGCTGAACGCCTAGCAACGCTGTACTATTTAAGCACGTGTTTCTCAAAAGCTTAGTAACTAAAACTTGTGTGTTATTTAATAATGGTTCTTCTTCAACATTTTATTTATTTTACAGTGCTTCCCACAAAATCCCTTGTCCAGCGAGACAGATTACGCCACTGTATACCCGCCGCCGCGCATAGATGGCGCTCACCTACGGACGTCGCTGGTGGCGCTGCCGTCGGTCCGACGTCCGCATCGATTTTACTACAGTCCTGCGCGTCGCGCGGCGTGTAAAATCACAAACTAGTGATACGCGAATTGAACTGTAGGTACATATCAGCTTCACGATCCGGTCGCAACTTGTCAAAAGTGAACATATCGAACAACAAAAAACCGAAAAGTGTTTTTCGAACAATCAAAACGTCCGCTAGGTCGCGTAAAAACTGAAAGTTTTCGTGCGAAAATGAACGGTGTAAAGGCACAGAATGAATGAGAGAAGGCAGCGGTGCCAATAAGGGTACTTGAGGTACCCCCCGATCAACATGGCTAGGGTTATAGTGAAATAGCGATGACTTTAGGTGACAGGGGGCCCGGGCCCCCTTGGGGCATAGCCTCGTTCGTTCTCCTGTTGTGTCTACTCGTCGTATATCCAGATTCGACCACAGCAGAGAAAAGCAAACACTGTAAGTACAACCGTAGAGATAACTTGAATATTTTACCTCGAAAAAAGGTGAAGGTTTATTGTGTGGCTGTAAAAAGTGGTAGTGTTTTAGAAAGAAATGTTTTATAGGTATTTTGTGTGCAAGATAATAACGTATGCAACGTAATGCAATCTCTGGTTTTAGGGTCATATTTGATGCGCTTTTGGATTAATTGGGTAATTGAAGTTTTAATTAAATATTAATTTTGTTTCCCGCTTGTGGGGGATTAAATTTGGATGGTCCAATTCCAGAATTTAGGTTACCTAAAATCTGGAGCGTCATCTGGTTGTCCTATGTTGCATACGACAGTTGAAATTATGTCATTTATTTGTAACTAGTCATGGGATTGTGCCATATTTGTAGTTTATATATACTAGGATTTAAAATGAGCAAGACTACTGAGAAAAAGGCGCTAAAAATGAACACGAGATTGTACGAGTTATATAAACTGTTTTCTTTTTTTGCTACAAAATGGGAGAAATATGTAAATACGTTGATAAAGAACTGTTTTAGGGATCTTTATTTCTGATTGTTCAAGTTATGTGATTTTTAATTAAGAGAATTTCCGCCGAACAACAAAGTCGAAAACATACATTTTAGAACTGAAAAGTGAAATGGTGATTACGGCAGATTTCTTGAAGCATTCAATTTTGTGGTTTGACGTGTCAAAATGCATCGGCTTTTAGCAGCTTTTCTTATACCTAAATGCCATAATTTTTGAATTATTTTATTTTCTTACCATCTTGTTGATCTTTGCTGTATGGTTTTAAACTGAAAATCTTGGTTATTATTGAAAATAACATTTTTTGTGAGAACAAACCATAAATATGATCAAACCAAATATTATTTAGTACATCATTATAATATCTTATATAAGATGTTCCAAATTGGCAACTCAAGTGTTTAAAAACTTCATTTCTTTCTCAACTTGTACGGCCACACACCATTCCAAAAAAAAAAAACTTGCACTCTATCATTCTATACTGGAATTTCCTATACTTATTTTCAATAGTTTTTTAGATATGGGTAACTTTTTGTTAAATCATTAAAGGACACCTGATATTGTTGTAGCTGGCTTTGATATTTTGACAGGTATTGTATTTTATTATCTATGACGCTTTACATCATTTATGACCATTTCTAAATATAGTAATTCAACAATAAAAAGTACGGTATAAAACATTTCTAAACATATATACATATTAATTTAAAAACTATGATATTTTAAAAGTTTTGGCGTAAACTCTAAATCAAACAAAATCAAGAAAAACGTACATCAAAAGAACCCAAACATTGTGTTGCCATTTAAAATAACAAAGTTGATATCAAATGCCGGTAAATCGAAAATGGCAGTCACTTGGAAAGTATTTTAATTTACAAGTGTGGATTGATTTTGAATTAAGAAATTTATAGTCCCGTTTTAAAAAAACATTCTACTTCCACTTTTTTAAACTATGAAATAAGTCATTACTTATGCTTTGGTTCACATTTATCAGATGATTTCAACCAACCTACGTAGAGAATTCAGATTTTTAAGGATATGAAACAGGGCCGTGTTATCTTAAATATATCTTAAATAGTAAAAGATTCCAATGGATTTTGATAAATTTTTTCTTGAATATTTCCTAAATGAATTTCTGGGTTAAAGTCAGATGAAAATTTGTTGGGTAGTTTCTAACTTATATCGCGACACAAAATGTAGGGTGGGCACTATATTTTTTCCACTACTATACCTGTGTTTCCGAATACTGGAACCCACATAAAACATATTTCAATATGTTAATCCCTAACATCATATTTAATGTTATACGCTGTGTTTTTAATATTTTGGTATGCCATAAAAGACAAGAAAATTAATAATTTACACTGTTGGCCAAAAAAAAAACGGTACAAATTTTTAATCACTCGTATTTCCAATAATATTTAGTCAATTCAAATATTTCTATAAAAAACGAATTGCTTGTAGTGTAAAGATTGAAACCATACCATATTCGCAATAACAGAACTTTTCATTCCAAAGTTATTTTTTTGGTTATGCAACATTTCTGATAATATCGGGCCAATTTAATGTGAAATGAAAGGAGTATTCAAATCAATGGGTAATGACATTTGTCTTGTATTGGTAAAAAAGGGACACTAGATATCTTATAGCATCGGATACAGGTAATTCTTTTCTTATTCAGGGTGAAATATTTAAACAATGTTTTTTTATTGTTTTTAGTAAAAACCAGTGGACTATGACGTTTGTAACAAAAACATTGCAACGGCAAGAGAAATCTAACAGTGTACTTGAGTTATCTTTAAAGATCGTGGAGAAACCACTGGTGTTGTTATGGGTGTTGGGTTATGGGTGTTTATGGTATATGTAGGTGTTTAGGTGGTCTTTAGGTCGTCAGTTTCAATTATGATGTAAATAATTATTGTTTAGTTGTAAATTTTACACGTATGTTACTTGTTCTTATTCTTTTGTTTGTTTTGCGAAGATTGAATAGGAGCTGGAATCAACGTCCTTTGAGTATGTCACATTACTTCAAACCAAGTCTCCTCTTTTATTTTTATGTCATGTTTAAATAAAGAGCACGTCCAACATCAGGCTGAAGCCAGCCTGAATACATTGTGTTGTACCTTTTTTAGATATTTTTTATTTGAAGATGTAATTTTTACGTGAATAACGAACTGCAATAATTGATTTTAGTTCCAAACCAGTGCAAAAGCAAAATTGTATGTTTTTGTTGCAAAACATAAAAATTTGCAAAAATTCTACAGCCCAATAATTGTAGTACAATACGGAAACCAGGTAAGAAAAATTCTTCAAAAATGTCAAAATCATATGGCGCCCATAATAAAACTAAACGTTGGCCATAGTTTCTCCACCATATTTAAAGATAACTCATAAGTTCGCAACTGGACTTTTCGTGCCTATGCAAAGGAATCGTTTTTTTGCATCTATTCAAACCACTTTAACTGCTTTTTTGAGGTGAAACAGGAAAAGCGATGTTCCAAAATTTCACCCTGTATACAATAAAAAATCACCGTTTATACAATGCTATAAAATCTCTACTGTTCCTTTTGACAAAAAAAGCCAGATATGTTTACCTACTAATTTCATTACACCTTTCATTTCACATTAAATTGATCCGATATTATCAGAAATGTTCCATTGCTGGACGTAAAGTAACATTACATCGGATTAAAACAGTTGGGATACTCAAACACAGGTTTGAGTATCTGCTTGTAAAGTAGGAGTTTCAGCAAGCTTCCCAGAAACTTGGTGTCCAGCGGCCCGCGGCGTTTTGCCGTGTTGGAGTAAGGTACGGTGGTGTTAATTATTTGCAATTGAACGTATTGTATTCGCGTGTTGGTAAAATTTATATGAACGGATTTGTTTTCAGTAATCATCTTGTTTTATGAACAAGTATATCAGGAAGATATGATTCTGCCCCCTCTAGGAATATAGAGGAGCATTCCCCTTTTCATTCTAAAGTTTTTTGTATTATAATAACACAAGTATTATCAAAGACGATTTATTTTGATATTACCCAATCTTGGAAAGTTTCGAAAGCACATACGAACGACTTTAATAATCAAAGCGCTCCTCGGTCCATCATTATAGCTTAACTTCGAGAATTTCCATAGTACCGCAACATCTCCGTCCTGAGCAGCTTCAATCGAGGCTAACTTTCCCACCTGGAAATATCAACATCGTCTGCAGACTTGCCAAACATTCTGCAGCCCGGGGAGGAGAGATTTTAACTCTTCCCAAACATACCTGGGAGCTTACAAGGTGCATTCCCGAGGTAGCTTAGAGGATGGCGCCGCCAACTTGTTAAAAGTTTATACCAGCCAGCCAGCAGCGGCTGGTTCGCCCAATAGCCAGTGGCGTCGCTTGAGGGGCTCCTAGTTTCCGATAATAATGAAAATTTATACGGAGTTATGAACATGTAAAATTTCCCCGGTCTCTCGTTCACGCCCGGTCCACAGTTTCGTATACTTTAAGCCCTGGCAAGGTTCTGGTCGGGATTTTACGTCAAGCGTGAAATTTTCTTCGGAAAGCCTTAACGGAAAAGCTTCTCGCCGAACGCCGATAAGTTTAACCTAATTTTCGAAGCTATCTTCTTGTGAAATTTGTTGCCGTTGGGTAATCGAAGTACATGATGCCGGTTTAAATGGATTTTGGGATCAATATTAATTTTAAAAAAATTGAATTTGCAAAATATTTTATATAAGCATCCACAGAAAGGTTTATAAGCGTCCACAGAAAGGTTTGTCTTCTATTTAAACAACCAAAACTTTATTAAATTGAGCTTATTTTTAAAATTATACCTGATTGATTTAAATTTAATTTAGGATAATAATGTATTGATAAATTCATAGGTAAGCCCTAAAAAGTCAAATGGCGACTAAATAAAAAAAATCTGATGTGGCCAGGCACATGACTTTATCATACAATATATAAAATTAATAGTTTAGCTGCATGAGAATCTATTCTATTGAGATAAATCGTACGTATTGCCAAATCATCAGCATTTGACACTACCTACACTACGTCATTAGAATAATAGTTATTTATGTCACAAATGCCGAAAGTACGGAATAGCGCGACGAGCGGTGATGCGGCGCGTCACCGAAGGCGGAGTGTCGGCGTCGCAAATGAGCGAGTCGGCTATCTAGTTTTTGGCAGGAGCGACATCAACGTTTATTGTGTTGCTTTTTAAGAAATACGTATTAAAAAAAATGATTTCTGTATAGTAAATGCTAGGTTGGTACCACTTTGACGAAACGTCAAGTTTAAAGGTGCGTTCCGATTAGTAGGTAATGGTAGCTAATGGCGGTGGTAGAATACGAAATTTGTTTCTTACATATCGTGATAATGACACATATTAGTTTGCATGTGCATAAACATGAGTCACTATCAATTTTCTATTGGAAATACTATAACGGCGTCTGCTACCACTGCCATTATCACTAATGAAAACGCACCTTAAAAAGGTAATTCAAATTCTGACAGATTTATATTTGTTCATGACACATCCCTACCAACATACTAAAATAAAACTACACTCATCGCTATACTTTATTTATAATTTTCTCAATGTTTATTTAATTAATGTTTATTTAATTGTCTCAATTTTTAGAATTAGATATAAAGACGGGTTGATATTTCTTATCAACAAACAATCAAATTGGTGATCTTACTTTATTTGAAATTTGTATTTTAAAATTTGTCGCACTACAGCGGCAACGTTCCATAGTGGTTCTCCAACCTCTGATGAGATCAGCTGTTTTCGAATGTGACAACACAAAAAAATATTTGTCAAAATCCTGGCTACTATGTAATTTCATATCAATGCAGATGCGACCGATCTCGATCAAATAGAATTTGCTCTTGAAGCTAAACTATTAATTTTACCAAAAAAATTCATAGGCATAAACTATTCAAAATTTCCTCTACTTTAATTTATTAATGAACTATTTTGTTGAAAATACAGAAATGGCGGCTCTTTTCCAAAATCCTTCAAAAAGGCTTAGAATAACCTAAAAAGCTAAACTATTAATTTTACCAAAAAATTTCATAGGCATAAATTATTCAGAATTACCTCTACTTTAATTTATTATTTAACTATTTTGCCGAAATTAGAGAAATAGCGGCTCATTTGCAAAATCCTTGAAAAAGGCTTAGAATAAACTACCAGTTCCTTTGGACCCTTTTTAACCAAAAGCTTTTCAGCTCTAAGTTAGGTCATGAAACTTCTAATTATGAACTTTCGTCCCGATACCTTTAGTAGTTTTTCCGGAATCATCGCCACAAAAATCGTTTACACACACACGCACGCACGCACACACACACACACACACACACACACAGACATTTTTTTGTACCTTGGTCAAAAATGTTCAGGGGACCCAAAAAGACCTATTTCCGCTAAAATCTCAATTTTTTTTTCTGCATGATTACAGTACTTTAGCATACTGCGTATGATAAAGTAATATGTGTTAACAGCTCTTGAAAAAGGATTTTTTCAAATCATGTGAAAATCATGCCAATAGCGTTTACTTGGAGTTTACTTGAGAATCTCACTAAGCACCATCATTTCTCCACAAGCGAGTACCAAATTGGACCACCAGACCATCATTTTAATTCTCCCGGTATAATCAGATTTAAGTTTATTACAAAATAATTATTTTATTTACAATTTAATTATTACATTTAATTACATTTTTGACCAAGGTACAAAAAAGTTTGTTTGTACCTTTTTTTTGTGGCGACGATTCCACAGAAACTACTAAAGGTATCGGGACGAAACTTCATATTTAGTTAAACCGGAAGGAAGTGGGCAAAACGAATAGTCGAACATAAAAACAGATCTTCATCAAATTCATACCAACATAGACTAGATACAAGGCACCGTATTAATTACAGTATTAATTACACCCAAAAATAATCCACAAATATAAAAAAAAGTTATAACATGAACCTTTTAGAACAACTAGAGATAGAACGAAATAGAAATGTCACTTTACTAAACGATCAATTAATTTTCAATATCAGACCTTTATGTATGTACACTTTATTTCCCTCAACATGCTAACTCTGGTGTCCGCTGTCGTGCTGCTGTATGTTTATTTTTACCTGTTTTACCTGCTGATTTTTATAAACTGGCCGTAAGATACCGTGCAAATTTCAACCACATGTGATGTTATTTATTCCATTTGTAGATCTGGGCTGAAGATGTCTAAACGACGAAACTACTACCCATTAAAATTGTACACAACAAAGGAAAACAGGTTTTATTTTCTACTTATCACATATCATATTTAGAAATTTCATGACCAAACTTAGAGTTGAAAAGCGCTTTTTGTTCAATAGGGTGCAAAGGAACTGGATGTTCACTCTAAGCATTTTTCAAGGATTTTTAAAATGAGCCGCCATTTCTGTTATTTCGTCAAAATATGTACCTAGTTGAAAAATAAATTAAAGTAGAGGAAATTTTGTAGAATTTATGTCTATGACATTTTTTGGTAAAATTAATGGTTTAGCTGCATAAGCAAATTCTATTTGATCGAGATCAGTCGTGTCTGCATTAGTATAAACTTAGATACCTAGTCAGGATTTGACAGATATTTTGATTTCTTTTGACAATACCTACCGTCAATAATATCAAAATGTCTGTCAAATCCTGCCTAATTAGTTTTATTTTAAGGTAGACACGACCGATCTCGATCAAATAGAATCTCATTCAGCTAAACTGTTAATTTTATATATAGTATGATAAAGTCATGTGCCTCACCACAGCAGATGTTTTTATTTCTTTCCGATATCCATGAAGAGCAAAACTACTTTCTGATTGTGTTATCGTTTTTCATGTTTGGTTTCATAATGAACATTTTATTCTATTGTTTTCTGTTTCATATCCAAACAGCAATTTATTAACTTTTATAAAATACAAACTGTAATATTAATAGCCAACAAAATAATTTTATCAAGCAGGATATTCCAGTTGCTAAAGAATCCCTTTTAGTTAATAACTGCACAAATATAACACTCCACACACCAGTTTACAGCATTTTAAATTAGGTTCGTCTAATATTGAAGAATTATTAGGAAGTAAAAATAAACATATATCAGCGTCAATAATTTCCAGTGTACTTATCATTTATTAATTATTACTATTAATACATTTTATGTGTGAATATTATACTAAAATAGCAGACTGTCTTTTTTTAGTAATTATTATTTTGAAATGGTATCTAAATCAACACAATAAATTTTCTGTTTAGTTAGTCAACCAATTCGTAATTGGTAATATGTCATAAAGCAATGTCGTAATATTGTTATAGCACTTAATTAGATTATTAAAAAAAACACATAAAATAAACGATAATTCAAGTTCGGAATTTTTAAGTAATAAACACGAATGTGCTGATTTTATATGACCAGAAAATTCGCAATTTTTTTAAATTATACGTCGGCAATACCAAAAAACAACTATGTTTGCCAGTTCATCACACATCTAAAACATAATACTCCGAATTGACACATACTAAAATATAATACAAATCTCAATACGCATTCAATACAGGTACAAACTGCGAATATATATAATCAAAAACCGCGAGATCGCAGTCTGGAGAGGCTCTTCGCGACATATACATACGTATAGCATAGCAGGTAACAATGGCATAGCTGAGTAGGATACTGCGCGTTGCGTTGCCTAGCAATGTAAACAACCTGAGTGGCTTTTCTTCACCACATTTGCAAAAATTGCGGCGTAGCGTGAGCATTTTCATTTCGTTCCGATTTTGAACGGGTTTTAACAGGAAAAAATAGTTAATTATTGTGCGAGATTGTTGTTAAAAAGTGTAGAATATGATTTGTGATATTTTCGCGGAGTTTTAAGGGCATTTTGTAGTATTACGGGGAATATTGGTTATGCGTGAAATGTGAATGCTGTTGTATAAAGGTGAGTTTTTGTAGGTCTTGATATATTTTTGTATTGGAAATATTTATATGTAATATATAAATTCATATGCAATAGTTCTTCTGATAGCTGCACCTATGCATAACATCAAATGCATCAAACATCTCCGTTGATAGTGACGCAATTAATCTGGGCGAATTTTAGCAAGGAAATGATTTTAAGTGATCGTATTATTTATAACTATACACACTGCCGGGAAAAGTAGTCAGACCTGTGGCAAGTCTATGGTCCTGGCCCCAGAAAGGCCTACAAAATTCTTGAACACAGCCCGGGAACATCTTAATTTTAAAATGTTCTGTTCAAATGTTTTCAGACGAAACTCTATATTTACTCAATATCAATTGTTATGGTGGTTTAATGATTGCAATATTTTGTTTTATGCTAATATTTATCACCATATGTGAAACCAATTGCTGTGAAAACACTGTTTAGAGCAGTTACAGAAAGGCATTCAATAATAAATTACGTCAACAATTTTTTTTATTAAAGTTTATTATTGAAAAAATTGGTCACAGAGATGTAAGGTACAATACAATGTACATATTATAATACATTATATTATACATATATCCCGAAATCATCTCGGTGGCAGGTTTCTCCGTGTGTCCTCGCCTCAGGATTGGGACGTGGTCCTATATCGGGCTAACGGTGATGAGGGTTGTATTGGATGTAGTTTTTGTCTGGCCAAAGTACATGATTTTTTGTCATTAGTTAAAATTAATTTTTTTCTATGAATATGGAGTTTAGAAATTGAGTATAAAAACGCGTTTTAAGTTTTTTGCTCTGAAGACAAATCTGAACTCAAAATTGCATCATTATTCATCATGTTGGCGGAAAAAGTGATCTCAAAATAACAAAAACGTGAAAAAACGTGTAAATTTATACCAGCTGAACTCAATGATTAATTATTCTTGTCTTTTCTTAGAAAATGTCAGTAAAAAAAGATAAATTAAAAAAAAAATCGACGATGGACTAACCAAAAGCAATATAATTACATATGTATATTTTGATCATTATAAATTGACGTGGGTTTCCTGAAACAACAAACTGTTTCAAAAAAAAAATAACAATAAAAGTTGGTATACGCAGGTCCAAAAATGAACATCATGTAATAAGTAAACTTCCAGTAGTATCAACAAATCTTAAGCCATTAACTTTTGCTTTTTGGTATTTTTTCTTTTATTTTTTACGTGTGTTTTTTCATTTTAAGTTTGAAAGTATTATATTTCATGTCGTTTGTGTAATGAATAATGATAGTGAATTGTACCAAGTGAGCTCGAAAGTTCATAGTGTTGGGGCATATTTGACTTTTAAAAATCATTGTGGTCTTATATGTGACGCTCCTCATGTCTCATGCGAATGTAGCTCCTCTGGTTTGGTGAGCTTGAATTTTGTCTTTATCAACTTCTTCTGCAATTTAAACATAAGAAGGACTTTGTTTAGCATGATTTGTTGTGTAAGTGTTTGCTCGTTTGTTTGTCTATGTACATCGTCTGTTGGTGTTAGTCTGTTCATGTAGTGTAGGATCTTTAATATTTTGTTTTCTTGACGCTGTGATTTGTTTATATGGGATTTTGTTGTGTCACTCCATATGTTTATCAGATAACTAATACGTGATGCATATAGGCTATTGTATATCGACCATCTTAAATATACAGGAATTGTGCTTCTTATTTTATGTATAGCTGCGATTGTTCTAATTTTGTCATTTATAAGCTTTTTGACATGTGCGTTCCAGTTGAGGTTTTCCTGGATGGTTATGCCCAGCTATGTGATCTCTTTAACTTGTTTAATCGTTGATACATTTATCACTATGTTTATTTGCATTTGCTTGTTCGTGTAAAGGCAATATATTCGGTCTTTTTTCTGATTGATAGTTAGTAAGTTTTCCTTGAACCATCCTTCGATAATTGTTAGGTCTGTGTTTATCTTTCTTTGTAGTTGTTCCTGTGTTTTCGATGAGTAAAGAATGCACGTATCATCCGCATACATGTAGGGTGTTCCGGTGAGATCCATGTTGAGTAGGTCATTAGTGTACAGACGGAATAGTATCGGTGGATATTCTGCATATGAGGCTCTGCTAAATTTTTGTTGTACTTCGGTGATCTGTGGACGATTGGCTATGTAGGGCTGTATAAGCTGATGGAATTTTGCTCGTACACCCATTGTCTGTATTTTGGTGAGTAGCTGGTGCTTTGAGATGGTGTCGAAAGCTTTCTTTAGATCTATGAATATACATGCTATTGTTTCCCCAATATCCATTCTTGTTCTTATGTCGTCAATCAAGTCAAGCGCGGCTGATGTTGTACTTAAATTGTTTTGGAATGCGTATTATCGAGGCTGAATTAAATTATTTGTCTGCATGTGCTTGTCAAGGTTTCTATGTATAATCTTTTCCAGAATTTTACTAACGCTGGATATCAGTGATATTGGTCGATAATTCTCAGCCTTATTCTTTACGCCTCCTTTATAGATTTACATATCAAATAAAAAGCACAGTATCTTTGTCAATCCTGTCTACAAGGAAAAATAACAACAAACACTGCCAACAAGAAATAAGGCTGATTTATGATATTAGTTTAATATGTCTGTACCAAGTAGTGTGTACTCAGTAAGGTATGCACTCGCTTGAAATAAGTAGTAAGACCATGATTATGGTCCCAACATTTTGTTTTATATTCAAAATTTACAGTTTCCTATTACGTCTGCACTCTGCATGTTTAAAATAATTCGAAACGTAAAAAAACACTTGGTATTGAAATATCAAAATCACTAGTAAAAAGCTAGTTAAAAAACCGATACGTTAAGACAAGTGAAGGCAGGAAATTGCAATTTATATGAAGATGAGTATACTGATTAAAAATTGATTAGAAATAGAAAATTTAATTTAACAAGAATGATGCACGATCATTAATCAGAGTCGCAAAACATCACCGAAAACGTCATGCTAGCGTATTTTGATGAACAGCGCAAAACTAAGAAATCCTCAACCCTTTGGCAATACTATAGCATACTACACGCTTTATTAAATATGTATAGAATGTAGATATTTCGCAGTTTACGAAATTAGAAGCGATTCTAAAAAAGCAGTTTGTGGTTATGTGTATTTACGTCTGACGGAATGCTGGGGGATTTTTTTACGTTTTTTTTATGTTTTTTTGATATAAAGGCCCTGCCTATATTTTTAGGAGACAATTTGTCATCTCAAAACCTATTAATATTGCATTGGATCAACCTTACAGTTAAAAACCAACTTTCTTTTCTATTCCTACGATATACGCCTGGAACAATTCGTATTTATGCGTCCAGCATCAGCCATATTCCACCTAAAAATACAGAAACGTCGGGAATATCGCCAGGGGCGGTCATTTTTCAACGTTAAACCGGCGTTCCGTCGCGACACCCGAATTCCACGTTAAATAAAGCGTAGATTTCCTGGCGCAGATTGTAGCGGGGCGTCGCGGTCGGGGGCCACAACGCTTTTTGCTGTTACCACAGCCGCGCGACGCCCACCCCTCGCACACCCGCACCGCCCCGGATTCACACATATAACTCAGTGGTAGCTCGTGCTCTAGAAATATGGGGGTTGCAATTTCTATAGGTACCAGTTTTGTATAACATGTTTTATATAATAATATCTAGATGTTCACACTGAAAAAAAGTACTCCTTCTTAAGTCCTCTAATTCCTCTTATTCCATCTTTTCCATCTTCGCTTCATTCCCTGACCCTCGAATACTTATTATTACTAGATACTAGAATCTATTACTACATATTGCATAATTAAAATTTATAACCTTATAGCATTATCCTTATTTGCATTCATGAAATAAAATGAAATAACTCCCTGGTCTTACTTTATGGCTTAACAACATTATAGCCTATTTGAAAATAAAGTCCATACAGCGATTTTCAGAAGCAGTAAAACTTGACAAAAATATCCTTTTGATAAAATTGGGTATGCTTTGGTCCGTTTCTTGAGAAAGCATTGCCTAAGCAGAGATATCGCAGATATCGGCACGTACTGTAGGCCTTCCAAGTCTTTTTATTTCAGCCTTATCGATGCGGCTACAGTTTAGCGAATAAATTCTGCACCGAATTCATTGTTCTCTTTTTTAATTTTGCGTAATTAGCGCTTCGCAGCGTACTAGTCAGGCTTGAAATAAACAAAGGTGTTTATTGAAAACTCGTTAAGGGCAAAAGTAAATTTCAAATGGTAATAAAGTTTTTATTTTACTTTTAAAACGCAAACACAAAATTTAGACATTTTCAGTTAACAATTCAGAACAAAACTTAAGTTGTATTCGTATTCACCCAGTCTTGAAAATAAGTGTGTTAAGAAAATAACAAAATACGAACCACCACAAACACAATGAGTTTACCAGTCGACACGGTTAGTGGTGTCCATCTTAAGTAAATATCTATACACTTGCACCAATTTAACTGCTTTTTCGACCTGGAAACGGTTTGGGTTGTTTTGGTTTTTTGTCCAACAGATGTTTTGGTTATCTTGGTTATACATTTACTGAAACGATTTCAGTTCAGGTTTTGTTGATCTCCAACACATTAATTTTTCCCATTTACAAAATAAGTACCTACTCTCGAATTTTCAATAAAATCGTTTTGGTTTTACCAAGGTTTTATATATTTTAGCAAAGGTTGAGATTTCAGTTTCTGTATTTTACACATGTTTTGGTTCGGTTACGGTTTTACATCATAAAAAAATCGGTTACGGTATGTGTTCAGTTAATATTTACTATTGCCCACTTTTACCCTAGAAAGCCCAAAAAACCCGAAAAAAAACTAGTGGGCCCAGTGGGTTTGATTTTTCAAAAATATCCGTTTTTGTTAACCCTTGTGCTAGTGCCCACTGAGTTCTCGCTGCAACGTAGAAATACATGTCACTGTGCTTCTAGATCCCACCGTCCGGCGTTTGCGGAATAATTGCAATTTAATAATTTAATTTATTTTATTTTTTTAAACCTAGCCGGAGTAGATAAACCGGTTTGTGCCAATGAAATTCACTCGGTAGTGGGCTAGCATGCTGACGTCGATACGCACTGTAGCGGTAGTAAACGTTTGCAGCGTGGCTGCAAACTACAGGCCTTAGCCGACTTGCGCTTGGAATTTGTGAAAAAAAGCTCGCTGTTTTGTTAAATTATATGTTATAGATCGTTGCTTATTGATTATTATACTATTATCAATCACAATTAAATTCTTTTTGTTGCGTTATTATATTTGGGGGTTGCGCGTACCTTCAAACTAGTTCACGAGTCGCCACTGATATAACTACCACATGCGCTAGACTGCTCCCGACGACGCGACGCTCCGAGCGCCAACATGGATATTAGCGGGTGGCGCTGCGAATGCAGTCGGTAAATGAGGTGACGACATTAGCGGCAATCGTAAATCTGGCCGTCCTATCTTACCGCGGCGCATAAATTTGTTTATTTTACACATTAAGTTCGCGCGGCGTTAACTTTACAGCCTTATGCCTGCCGTATCATTATCTTCTCTCTTTTTTGAAGTCGTATGATGGAAATAACAAATACGGAAGAGGCTTTGGTTTAATAGTATCTGATTTTCCTGTTGACAAATGCGGTCGAAGAAGCATCGGTAACTAAGTATGTACATAAAAAATGATTTTATTGTGATTTTATTTATACAAGTGCGTGAAGACATAATACGTGTGGTGGTAATGTTACATTTTTGAATTTCTACCCTGTTTTGCAATTAAAACAAATGACAAGTATTACCAATTGAAATGTTTGCGGGCGCTTGAAAAGGACACACGAATAAGAATAAAAACAGTAGTTTATATGATAAACATTGTTGTTAAAATAAACTGGGCATCATAAAGTTATCTTTTTCACTCATCAAATCTCTTAATGTGGAAGATATCAACAGACTACGGATATTGGTTTTTGGTTTATAAAATTTACTCAAAAATTGATGGAACTATCTGATGTATATTGGCAAAAGTTGTCTAACCACGTCAAGAAGAATCGCAAGAATTTTTTTAACCCCAAAATTTTTTAGTTAAAAAGTTGAAATTTTATTTTTTTTATCAAAATGTGTGTATTGTCTTAATAGTAATTGAAAACATACTGTTCTGAGGTTTTGGAATCAGGAATTAGAATCTAATTCTGATTTTGCGTCACGATCTATCAACTTGAACTGAATTAACAAAAAAATTAAATATAGATAATCTTTTTAAATAAGATCGAGCATAGTGCATAGAAAATTGTTGATAAAAAATACTCAGAAGTAGTTTTTATTGCATGAAAAGTATGTTTCTTTGTAGTATCAAAACAGGTAAAAATAAAAAAAAATTCTGAAATTCAAATTAATTATAAAGAATTATCATTCTCCGTCTTATAGTGGTATTTGCATATTATTATCGGTTATGGAACAATTACGTAAATTTTCTCTTGTACTGAAAACATAAGTTGTTGTTCTTATTGATTACTTTTACTTTTACGTACATTTAACATTTATTCGTGACCCGTTAGTCTTGGGCAAATTTAAAAATTTCTAATTTTGCAACCAACCTGTGAGTTTTTAAGACATCCAAAACAGTTTGCAAAGAAAATGTTGGTCCAGTGTTCGTGTAGTTCGTGTAGTTCATCTGGGTCCACACTGTATTGTATATGCTTCATTAATAAATTGCGTACAACAAAAAACTAACCTATCAATATCTTTTCAGAAAGGTGATTTTGCATGTAATATCTAGAATAAGAAAAGGGGGTTTAAGTGTCGAAAAGACTATTTTGAGTTTTTGGATTTATCCAATAGATAAAAGTGCACTCTTTCTAATGAACCCAGCTTGGTAGCTATCTTATTGGCTGAATTATTTGCATGTAAAGTAAAGTTTTGTAGCAGAAAGCGAGCGCGCTGTTGGTAAAAAATATCGACCGCGTTTTTCTCGAAAACGTGATTTCGCACTAAAAATAGTTTCCGTAGTCAAGGTCATATATTTCTTTAACACAGAAATAGTTATTTCAAGCAATTCTTATAAAATCTGAATTCTAGAAACCAGATTTTTTGCATTTAGGGATTAATTGTTATGGAATAATTATTTAGTTCTGATATACATAGACTTTTGTTTATAATTATATTATAGTGCTTCTCAATATATGCAAAATAACGTAAAAAAGTAAAATATTAAACATAATAGCGTCCAAACTAAACAGATGCTATTATTTCAGGCCGATTTGTGGAAATACTAGCATTAGATAGAAAAATAAACACCGGACATATGTATTACCATAATGCACAATACATATATTGCCTCTCAATATGTGCAGGATAACGTTGATAGATAAATAAGCTGATGCTGTTACGTCAGTCCCATTTGTAGAAAAACATACTTATATTGTGGCCTTGATATTACTACACACATTAGATAGAAAAATAAGCAGAGGACATAGCAACGCTTTATTTGGCTATCCCTGTCTCCAACGTATGTACAAACAGTATAAATTTTCAAAACAGAAAAGAAAAACAGCGCATTCCAGTTACCGAAGTACCCCTTTTATGGTAGTAAAAATGAAGAAATTTCAACGTCAAGTTTTTCCAGTGTGTGCTTGTCAAACATATAACGCGTTGAGCAAACTTACAAACTCTCTCGTACCGCGAAAACTTAACCAATTTTAATATTGAGAATCCACTTATCGCGCGAGAACTCAACAGGTTTTTCACGGTGAAAGATTTTTCCAAGTTTGTTCGGCGCGTGCTTTTTTTCTCTCACTCTTTGCTTCCGGCGTTGCCTGGCGCGTTTTGAGGGGCGTGCCCATTAATTATTGGGGCAAAGAGGATTACTACGTGCCGCTCTTTTATTTCGATTTACGTTTGTCTCCGGTATTCTTTTGTCAGCGAACGCGAAAGAACTCGTCAGTACTGTGCGAGTGTTTCAAAGTGTATACTGTTTCCATTTAGACACGGAGTGTTGTCCTTTTTAATTTTCTGTAAATACTACTTACGATTTCTGGGTAGGTACTTCTATTGTTGCTGTTGATCATGTTTGCGTCTTCGGGTTTTGTCTTTATTTGAAGCAGAAATTTACTGCAATTAAATTTATTTATTCACTGCAGTTCAAATTTTCCTTTGATTATTTTTTTTTCGCTTTTTCTCAATTTTAACAAACCTAAATAATAAAATATTTATAAGAACTTTTGCGCAGTAAACCTTTAGAAAAAAAAGACAAGAATAAAATTAGCTTTTTATTAAAATTTAAAGTATACATTTTTGAATGCAAACGCAACTCCAACAAGGGCAAATAAGTAAAGTGTCTCAGGACTGAACCACAATGATACAAATCTATTGGTTTAAAAACAACTGCTAAAAACACGCAGATAGTTGAAAGTTAGGGTAATGTTGATAACTTCTGTTTGTTTATGGAAATCCAATAGGCGTTTTGATTGATTTATTTTGGCGGAATGCGAATCTGACATCAAAAGTTGCATATCACGTCAGGTTATTGCGATTTCTATGTTTATTTTATGGAGCCGTGCGCACTATTTTCCCTAAATCTATCAATATTTTACAATTCTGAATTGTCTTTTATCGAAAATTTTCTGATGTAAAGCCGTAAAATATTTCGGATGCTATCTGACAATTAAATGATCTATCAAAATCAGTAAGAGAAAAAATGGGATTGCCATTAAAAAAGTAACAATTGACGGCCGCAAATTGTACAGAAATGTGTAAATTAGTAAATAAAAATTGACGTATTCGAGAATATTTTAAAATAAGAAACCGGCCCAGAGGTTTTCTCATTTTCCTTTTCTCGGGAACGTGGATTATATGAATGGAAACTTTTTGAATACATCCTGTAATATTTAGTGGTCGGGTTTTGATTAAATCAGTTTGAGAGAACCCAGAATCAGAAGAATTATGCCTTCAGTTTTTGTTATTTCACAATTATTTCCAATTTACAGGTAGTTGGAATCCTGCAGTTATTGTGAACAGTATACACTCAAAAGTATATTAAATTCATTACTTCACTTAATAATTTCACTTAATATACCGGGCGATTCACTTTCGAGCCTCACCATGGGGATCTCATTTATTAGTGGAGATAGAGCCTATGTTTAAATTTGGCAAAATTTCGTATTTTTGTGTTGATCAGATTGTTTTAAAAACTAATGGCAACATGTTATACATTACGGTAATGAGAAAAACACGACTATCGGAAAATGTTGAAATTGAACATGGCGCCCATAAGAAAACAAAAGTTTGCCATAGTTACGCCGCAATCTTTGACGTTATTTCAAATTAAAAAACAACACTGCATTCCTTATTAAGAAGTAGATGTAGAATGTTTTTGTTTTAAATATTTAGCTACTCTTGGTTTTGAATAAAAAAATAAAAACGATATCTTAACATTTCAGTTTTTTTTTCTTCAAAAAGAAAAATGATACGAAACTTTGCCAAATTTACACATAGGCGCTATCTCCACTAATAAGCGAGATCCCCATGGTGAGCCGAAATTGAATCACCCGGTATACTTAATTCTAAAGATTTCTATAATAATACATAATAATATAACTTCTGCTTCTGAGCTCCATTTAGTTTAGCTGGTGTGCTTTGTTTGTTTTATATTCCCATTTATCAAAATGAGAATTAATCTAAAGAAGAATTAAAACAAACTTATAATTATTTTATTATAAATCAGCAATACTTAGTACTTACGTAACACTGATTTTTTCGCCCACGTCTAGTAGCAACACTATCTACGACACACATATAGGTAATACGTTCATTGTAGACGAATCTATCACTATATAATCCATAGTATAATATATACCGATGATTATAATGATAATGACAGTTCCTTTCAATAATGACATCATAATTTAACGGTACTGCATAGTATACAGTATACACCGCGACAGTGAACACCTATTTGGTTGACAGTTGGTGTCTTTTGGATAGAAAGAAAATAATATGAAAATGTTGGAATTAATTAGATCATCAACATTTAAACCGTATTAAACCGTTTGAAATTAGAATGGAAATGACTGACTCTCTTTATCTGGCCTTGGTCATCTTTATACACCTTTATATGATCTAATTCACAATTAGGGACATGGAAGAAAAAATAGGCCATTACAGGCACATGAAATAAAAGATACAAAAACAAAAAGTCATCTCAAGATCCTCTGTCTTCCTGAATATGGCAAAAGTCTTCGAGTTTGGCACTAGAATCTAGTGTATAAGCTGGAACAGCTAACATTCTGCGTGCATAGCCAACAACTAATGTTTTTTTTTACTGTAGCTTCCGGTGGATGGTTAATTTGATCTGATAATTAATAAAAAGAAGTATAAAGCTCACCATGTATATAAGAGAATAGGCAAGCTTATCACTGCACTATAGACTCTTATGTTTAACAATTGAAGCATAGAATTCGAACTAACAGCATTACAGAAAATTACATCGCGGTCGACCTAGTTCGACCTTATCATTGGGTGTACAGCAATTTCCACCATCGTTGTGCCATCGATACCAAAACAATCAATCGATAACTAACGCCAGCCCTTCCTATACAAACACAATACTGAATGGAATATGTATCCATTTCGTAAAAATAAAAACGGATACCTGGCAGCGCGCAATATTGTGGTGAAGCGTTCCGCCAGCGATGATACAGCACTCCTAAATTATGAAATTGCTGCCAACTGGGGCGATGAAAGGTCCTCTTTTAATTAAATTTGTTGGGTTTTGATTTCGATATTCGCCTGACTAAATCTACCCTTTTAGTTATAACATGCGTTCGTATTTTGCGGAATTGCTGAAATGGAACACCCGGGCAATTTGTGTTTTATTTATTTCTAACGTTGTGGAGCCTAACGAAGCAATTTGTCGATGATTTGATGTGACAACTGGGTAATATTTTTATGCTGGTTTTTTCGCAGGGAACTTTTGCTTTTCCTGTTTATGAATGATATAAAAAATAAGTTCTTTTTAGATCACTTTAACTTCTGTTTTGATGGATCGCAATATCTGAATCTTTGTAGAACACTTTTAACACAAGCTTTTTGGCCGACATTTAGTTTAACGTTTCGTTTTTAGATCTTTTGCACTACAGATTAAATTAATAGATTTGCTATTTAAAATTACTATCCTTGATACAAGGTAGCTTTAGCTTACTGTAGCTGGGCGTTGATAATATCATGTAACCCGCAGCGCTTCGAGTTTTCGCTAGGTTGCCATTTTACTGTCGGCCCGCATTAATTTAAAAAGTTAAATTTGTCGGTGCCAACTTTTCGCCCGTAGATTTACGAGTTAAGCTGCCCGATGTTCCAGACAAAAGGATTACAAAGTTCACATTTGACCTGATAAACTCTAGTATATACCTATCATTTTGTTCCTGATGTAGTATCAAACAATGTTAATAATAAAAGGAAACTTATATTACTGAAGCAGTTATGAAGACCGATTAAAAGTACATTGAAATTTCGTTATGGTTGAAATATGTTCAAACAGATTTTAAACATCTTTCCAATTTATTGTATCGGTTATTATATTAATTACAGACAACAAATTATTCTAGCTATTAAAATCGAGGTTTTAACTGTATTAATTAAATCGAGTATGTATTAAACTAATCCAATTATACATTTGTGTTAATCGTGCCTGTGACAAGCTGGTCCTCATGTTTCGGGATAACGCGTATATACTGTATTAATTATCCATGAGCTAATTTGACATAACAGCAATTAATATTAATTAATCAAGCATATTATTTTATACAAGTTTTATAAGACGTCAAATAGTAGTTGAGCTGTTTGGAGCACGAGGAGCGCCAGCGACGAGTGCCCTAAATGAACGATCGCGCCAAGATGTTTGATCGAGTGTAATATACCATTTTTTCTAGTTTGCGTCTTTAGTTTTGTATAAATTTAGAAATTGTTTACTATATTTAGAATCCATTGCGCTATTTTGCGGGTACATGCTGTAGTACTGGTAGTACTGTAGTAAACTGTCAATTTCTTAAGGGGAGATTCCGGTGTTTTCCTTCACAAAGACCACTTTTTTAGAATTTTTTAATAGCAAGATTACCATGTTCTGCGCGAAGATCCGCGGTCGCTGGTTGGCATGATTGGGCCACTCCAGGTGATCAGCAATAAAAATATCGAATAGCGGCCTACTTAATACATAATTAGTTATCGTTTGATAAACCATAAAATAAAAATATTTATATTTGAGGAAATGGTGACTTGTCAAGCTCAAACCATCAATTTTTCTCAAAAAATGACAATCTTTTCTCTATGACAACAAAAGTACATAACTGATTGCATTTCTGGTTCATCAAACGATAAAGGTGTGCTTACTGAATATCCAGGTAAAGTTTCAAGTCAATCAGTCAAATAGTTTTTGAAATATCATGCTAACCGTTCGCGAAAAACTGTTACGAGAAAAAGCGTTTAAACGTTCAAGTACAGTTTATAACTTGCATACCCTAGCATACCTAATATGCTATACTACGGGCATACTTCATTCCTTCCTCTACTTCGTAGAATTTCTTTTGAGACATTTGCACATTTCCACTCCTTATTTGGGCTTATTTTGCAGCCTCGAGTGCACATCTCGACGACCTCACCAGACTCTGTTTCTCGAGCATATATGCAAATATCTACGTTTCTGTACCAATAACGATTCTTATTGTTGTCATAGTTTTAAGGACGGTAAAAAAGCATTTATTATAAATGCCTGTAAAGGCAATTTTGATAGGTTTTGAGCCACGGTAAAGATGTTTGGGTGCGAGGCCCCAGACAGTAGAACTGAAGCTTCAGTTGTTGTTTTGAGCGTCACCACCTAAACACCGTTCTAGCAATTCTATAAATGACATGTCGTTGTAAATTGGCTTGATGGCATTTTCCACATTTATATCAACTGTTATTGAATTCATGCAGTTTTCTCGGCCTTGGTCTTTCGCCATTTGCACCAACTCTGTGATCCCACAGGGCAGTGAATATGCTGGGGATTTTCATTCGTCGAGATATTCTAGATTTTATGATAGAATTTGATACACACAGCATTGCACATGTTATGAACAGTCTGGGTGTCTTCTGATTGGTAAACCATAGAAAGTTGTATATTTTTTTCAATGTACAAGCCACATCGGACGTTTTGTGTTGTCTATCAGCACGTGTAGGAGTTTTTTTGAGTGTTTCCTATCCACGACTGTTCACGAGAGATTTTCATACAATTATAAACCAGACACTGCAAGATTTTCTGGCTTAAACAAATTTTAGCTCGAGAGGAAAAATTGTTGAGCGCGCGATCTCAAAAAAATCGATGTTTTTTTCATCTAAAACCCGGAATCCCCCGTTAAAGTGGGGATAAAAACATGACAAAATCTTATTGTGGATAATTTTACTCTACAATAAAAACTTACATGACAACCAGTGAATAAAAGATATAGATATAGTATATGTTAAGTTAACTTAGTGTCTAATAATTGTAATAGTCAGAATAGAAGTATTTGGCGGTGCCTGGTTAGTTACTTCAAAGCACAAGAACTGTTAAGAATAATTATAGCGCTTAAGTTTAATAGTGGTGTCTAGGTAATTCCGATAGGTAGCCGTTGAGGCCTATACATTTACACGTACTTATAATTGAAACCAAACTCTAATTTCGGTGAAGTAGTTTATTAGAATAAATTATACTTAAAAAATTACATGCGCTGGAGATAACACAAATAGTTGCATACAACTAGAACTAAGGCGAAGCTGGAAGCAACGTACAAAAAATAATACGGTATTGACTCGACCAGAATTCTGTCCAAAATGTTACAGAAAACATATCGTTGCATAAACTACGTTATATAAATCCTCAACACTTTAGATGTACTATAGTTTGCTACGTGCATGCTGATATTAAATACTGTTTCAATTTGTTAATTGTAACACCGGAAACAGTGTTACAATGTGTACATGCAGTAATGAATATGATTTATTACTACCAGCATATAAATAAATTATAAATATTATCATTTATTTTTCAATAGGATAATATGAGTAATTATGTCTTGTTATAAATTAATAGAAAAATAAAAATATACAATAAACTATGATTAACATTGGTTAGGCCAGTGCTCTCACAATATACTGTATGATATTTTGTCATTTATTATACCGGAATATACAGGGTTACCTAAAATTACCGGAACATCTAAACAATTCTCCAACCGTAAGATATTTCAACAAAAAAATCGCTTATTTCCTCCGATAGGTGTAGGTGAACCGTCTTGTTGATTAGTTCTTAATTTGTTTATCATACTGTATCCAATAAATGTTTTATTTTTGAATTCATAGCAGCAGAATAATTTTTAATGATTTGTGGTTGGTTAGGGAACGATTCGAGTTTAATTAATCCAAACTCATAATGTTCTTTTGATAGTTTAATACAAGAAATATAGTTTGAGTAGAAAAGTAAGAAAACATTTATCAAAAAACTTCATTTTCAGTACACTTCAGTATAAACCAGAATTTTTCTGGCAATACTTTTTTATTGGAAATGAGTAAACAATATTTTATTATTTTTTATTGAAAACACTGAATTTTGATACGAAAATCTTTTAAAATGGTGTCGTATTCCACAAAACAAAGTACACCACAGCAAAAAAAATATTAATCACAATAATGTCCTTCCTCATCCTTATCAGAATTCTGGTGATATAATTAATTATAATTATAAATAACTACTATTGCAGGCTTATCATTAGATTGATTGCTTAATATTGTTATTCACATACAAAGAACTGCTCCTGTAGGAAGTATTGTGATAAAACCTGGTAATCACTGCAACAATAACATAATGTAATATACACATCTATTTATGTTTATAAATGTTTTCTTTATTCCAACATTGTCCTGTATAACCAAGCATAAAAAGGGTAGCTATGCAAAAAAATTTAATGTACCTACTACGCGAAAAAAAAACTTGTTTTCCCGAATGTACCTTCATCAAGCAGATTTTGTACATACAACAAGACATAATAATTAATGATACTAACTAAAAGCACCGGAAATTTAGTTTCCGCCGTCCATAGAAGTAGATATAGCGGGACAATGTGGCCAGAAGTGGTTCGAAGAGGGTTTGTCCTGTGAAAAGTACAAAAAAAGGGGACAAGAGGCGCACAGCTGTAAGAAGGAGTTTGGGTGGGACCTGGTGGTGCACTTCGACCCATTTAACAGTCAGGGGTCGTTCGTTTCGGACAAATGAAACTTTCTAACGCCGTCGTGGCGACGTCCGGGATTTTATAGGCCGGGACAGCTATTGCTTATATCGGCGGAATTCTTAATAGGAACGTGATCGACATAGGAACGACCGCCACTGAAATCGAGAATTTCATCGTTGGCGTAATATGCTAAAATGTTGCTTGTATGGATTTTTCGGAAGAGGAAATGTGACAGCTAAAGCAGTGGTCACCCAAAGAGGGGTTATCTTGTATGGTGGGATAAACATCAAAATGCTAAATAAGGTTACTATAATAAATATATAATAATCGATAATATAAAGAGCATAACAAAAGGGACCATTATAAGTGGTTTGTACGTAGACAGCAAACTCAGCAATACACATAACCTGAAAACTGCAGCTTTCTGTGATAGACCACAAGTTTTGAAACCTATTGTCAACTCTGATCTGATCTGATCTTTATATTGAGGATGTATTAAACTAATAGCATATTTCAATAACGATCAATAATTAAGTACGTTGGCTTTCACGGCCAGAGTCATTAAGAAAATAAGCTGCTTCCGGGTTATGCTACTCCAGAGAAGCCATCAAAATTTACAAACATCCTGACAACATTAATTGCTAGGACGGCACTGACATGGCGGCAGCTCCCATATATTTTTTTTTCACCATTTTAAAATGAAATTTGCTGTTGCTCCAGCTAACTGATTTAAAACCAATGAAATTTGTATTCGACAATTTTACGTTTATTAATTTTAATACATTTTGAGTGTAGATGTCAACATGCGTGAAATATCTGAGTTCGACGGTAGAAATTATGATTTGTCTCTAGTATTTGAACCATTTGTTTTCTTTGAAAGTCCATTGATAAATTCTGTTTTTCGTATCTGACTCAGATACGAATAAACGTATGTATGCTATTTATAATGAAATAACAAATTAGGCAAAGACAAAAATTAAAAAAAAATATTTATTATAGTTTAATTAGGTTTGACAGCTGGCACACTGTAATATAATTTCAAAATTACAGATCATAGAACTCTTTGAAAAGTTGAAAAATTAGGAAATGTTTGAAGACATTCTAATGAAAAACTGTTAAATAACTCTGACTGGGTTGTCGACTTTCTATAAACTAAGATCTCATTCAAGCTATAATAAAGATGGCGGTTATACATACGCTTCAAACAAGAAAGTATCAATAATAAAAGCAATAAAAACCAAAACGCGTAAAAGCTACAGCCAAACATTGAGACAATACAAGTTTACGTTGATGATTCGATGATCCGATCTGTAAAGTTATGAAATTATTGCGTCCGTCCTCGCAGAACGAGCATTCGTGGCAACCCTAGTATCTATGGGTCTCTCACGAGCAGCTGCCATTAGAAATATATGGAGAACCAAATGAAATATTTGGAGTTTTCGGTTACTTCCGGTTATACCGAAATGGTGTCAAGTTTTGTATTTCAAATGGTATTTTATGGCATTTTTGAAATCTTCATTATATTTTAGATCAATTTTATGTTACAACTCTATACCTAACATGTGTCATTTTTGAGATATTAATTTTTCATTAAAAAATGACAGCTGCACGGTTACTTTCAATTACTTATAAATTATCCCCTGTGATGCAATTTCAACTGTGATGTTTAAAAATCTATTTAATTAGGTAAAAATGCATTTCAGGTATAGGACATTTTACACAAAGTTTATCTAAAATATTGCATAGAATTCAAAAATGCATTCATATGCTAGGATTGCCATTTGAAAAAATCGACTTTTAGTATATTTCTCGAATTCATCTTTGTCTTATAATTTGAACACCTTGTATAACTTTTAGAAGAATTCTACCGATGTGTCGATCACATATTATAATATGTTACCTGCACAACAATTTTAATTAATTTATAAGTAATTGAGAGCAACCGTGCAGCTGTCATTTTTAATGCAAAAATTCAATATCACACAAATGACGCATGTTTGGTATAGGGAATGTAACATAAAACTGATATAAATTAAAAAAATACAGGTATATACCATTTGAAATATAAAAATGGACACTATTTACGGTGTAACCGGAAGTAACCAACAACTGAAAATATTTTAGTTGCCACGATCGTGTCCAACAATATAATTCCATAAAATTTTCAATCTCTTGGTTCTCCATATACTTTTATAGGCAGCTCGTCGTGAGAGACCTGCACAAAGTTCAAATACTAAAATGTAGCAAAAAGAAATATCTGTTGGCAGTAAATATATTAGGAGTGCATTAAATAACCTACCAACGCTTAATTACCTATTTGAGTAAGTTTTTTACTGTGTAATTTTGGATCGTAACTCTCAAATAAAAATCCAAAACGAAAATACCTCTTACTAAGCAGTTGAGTTTATAAACCGTTTTCCACCATCAAGCGAATTTCAAACAAAATTACACTCGAGGTTTAATATTACCTCCACGTCATTATTTTCGTTTTCTACACTCGACTCAAAACAAATACGAACACCGAAGAAAAAAAATCATCACAAAGTACACGGTATAGGCGGCACGGCGGACCATATATTTCACGCGAACGAGTCCTCGAATAAAAACATCCCCCGCTTTTAATAACGCCGCTTAAAAACGCAATATCGCCGCCCCTCGTCCACCCCTCACCGCCCTCATTCAATGAATATGAAATTTCAACTAAACCCGCAAAAAATATAAACGAAGTTAAGGGTTGAGTCCGCCTCCTCCACATCCGCCTCCTCCGATCAATAAAGAGCCAATCAAGGGTTGTCACGTCTAGGAAGCGAGAGCGTCGCATCGCCTCTGTGTAGAGCAGGCTTTAAAAGGGTGCCTAGAAGGGGTGATGAGGCGCCCAGTGCGATGAAGTGCCGCTAGAGGGGGTGCAATCAACGGTGCAACCGAGGTCTCTTATTGATAATTTAATGCAGGCAAGGCATCATCTTCTCTCGAAAACTACGAAAGTTAAGGATCTGGCATCTACGAGAGTTTCAATTTATTAATTTTGTGATCAATAATTCTCTTGGCTAACATCGAACATCGGCTTAGTCATTAGTGGTTTTCTTTGGCGATTTTTAAAGTACTTAAGTGTTACTAAGTGCAGTCCATTGATCTGTCACAGGCAACGGTACGCAAATATGCCATTTTTGCACAGCAAAATCATTTGTTCTGGTCCAACTCACATCTCACATATTAATTTACCAATTTTCAAGACTGTAGAGCAGCTTTTCTCTTTTTTACCCTTCTGTAATAAACCGCAGTGTTAAATTGTAACAAATAGTTTTGCAATAAAGAGTCTTAACTGAATCGGTGGGTTTGAAAATAGTTCAAATCCAAAATCGGATGTTTTTGACAGACATAGTGTTCTCTACGGTATTCTTCTATCTGGTTACTTAAAAGCCTGCTAAAAAGACCCAAAAAAGCGAATATACTAGTTGAGAATATCTGCGCATATAATCAGAACAAGAATCAGTGGTTTACTATCATCTTGGAAACTATAACTGTTTCCAAAAAATAGTTACTATCAATATTATAGCTCGCAATATTCTGAAAATAAAATCCTGTCACTTATTCGTACAATTAATCGTTTAAAAAATGTACACTCAATTTGCTGAAATGTTGTCTCTACGTCATCAATTTTTTAACCTATCCAATGCCATGGGCGATTTTCCAACCATCTTCCAGGCGGAGTTCACGCAATTGACTTATGTACCCAGGAATGTTCCCATAGCGGGTCAGCTCACCTCATACCAAGACAAGTCATACCCGGACAACTCATACCAGGACAACTCATACCAAGGGACAACTCATACCACGACAACTCATACCGGGACACCTCATACCAAGGGACAACTCATACCAGGACAACTCATACCAGGACAACTCATACCAGGACAACTCATACCAGGACAACTCATACCAGGACAACTCATACCAGGACAACTCATACCACGACAACTCATACCAGGACAACTCATACCAGGACAACTCATACCAGGACAACTCATACCAGGACAACTCATACCAGGACAACTCATACCACGACAACTCATACCACGACAACTCATACCACGACAACTCATACCACGACAATTCATACCAAAACGCCCATAACAAGCCGACAAATGATTGTTCTCTGGTACGGTATCATCTATTGTGATTAGGAGACTCTCTTTAACGAGTTATTATTAGGTAATTGAGTTTAAATTTCTACACTGTCGAGTATTGGCAAACATATCACATTTTATACAACGCGGAAGGCTATCTAGTGAAAGACTAATATAGCCTAATAATAAGGCATGAGATGATATACAGGGTGTCTCGAATAATTTTGCTATTACAATAAATAGCAAGACGAAATGGTGTATTCTTACATATATACATTATACACCAGAGGCAAAAAAAACGGTACAAATTTTTAATCATTGTAGTGTGAAGATTGCAACCACACCATACTCTACTCCATACACTCCATACACTACTATGCAACATTTCTGATAATATCGGGGCAATTTAATGTGAAATGAAAGGTATAATAAAATTAGTAGGTAATGACATTTGTTTTCCTTTGGTCAAAAGGGACCGTCGAGATTTCATACCATCGTATACATGGTGATTTTTTTGTATACAGGGTGAAGTGTTGAAACATCGTTTTTTGCTGTTTTTACTCAAAAAAGAAGTGGAATTGCGAATATTGTATGTTTTCAATCCTCACAACATAAGCAATTAGTTTTTCAAAGAAATGTTTGCTTGAATACTTGAATTTACGTAAAATTTTGGAAATATGAGTAATTGAACATTTGTACTGCTTTTTTGACCCACATTGTATAGCTTACGCATATTCTTACACTCAGAAGCCATTTTTGGTATCATAAAATGCTTTTGTCCATCAACTTTGGCTGGGCAATATTCAACTTTTTTTATTTCTTATGGACACGTTATTGAATTTTTAGAGATTATTGAATATAATATTATATAGTAAATATTATAAATAGAATATTGAATATTTTAAATAGAATTAATTTCAATAAACTTATTAATGAATTTTTAATGAAAATATGTTATCCCATAATTCCGAAACGGTTATACTTATGGTTATGTTAATTCTTATGGGTAATATTACCGAGTTTTTTGCGGTAATATTACCAATCAGAATTAACATGCGCTCGGTAATGTTACCGGTAATTTAACGTCAGTAGACTAGACGGCGGTAGCCTTCCGCGTTGTGTAAAATCTGATATGTACTATGCACGCCAAAAAAAATCGTAGAGCTAATTTTTACATAATATAATTATGGCTTGTTTTTATTTTTCAACTTTACAGTTAATATGAACATTGGAAATAGTTAATACAAGATGGCGGTAGTTTTTAAATTTTTCTGGGTTCGAATCGCAGGCGTGGCTGTAGCATTTGAACTTAAAAACTACCGCCATCTTGTATTAACTATTTCCAATGTTCATATTAATGTATGCAGATTTCTGCGAGAATTCACTCCCTTTACAGTTAATGCATGTATACACTGTGGGCAAAAAAAAACGGTATAAATGATCAATTACTTCTATTTCCAAAGATTTTAAGTAAATTAAAGCAAGTATTTCTTTGAAGGACTAATTGCTTATGTTGTGAGGATTGAAAACATACCATAGTCGCAATTCCACTTCTTCTTTTTCAGTAAAAACAGCAAAAAAACATGTTTCAAAATTTCACCCTGTATGCAATAAAAATCATCCTGTATTCGATGCAATAAAATCTCTGCTGTCCCTTTGGACCAAAGGAAAAAAATTCATTACCTACTAATTTTATTACAGCTTGCATTTCACATTAAATTGACACGATGTTATCAGAAATGTTGCATAGCCAAACACAAAGCAACATAACTCTGGAATGAAACGTCATGTTATTGCGAATATGGTACGGTTTCAATTTTCACACTACAGGCAATTCGTTTTTAAAAGAAATATTTGAATTGACAAAATATTATAGGAAATACGAGTGATCAAAAATTTGTTGTTTTTTTTGCCTACCGTGTATATTGTACTTAAGATTAATGTCAGAATGACAGCGCATATGTTATAAAAGAACCATTTACAAAGTTAACAAAAATATTTTCAGTATATTTGGTTGCATATGTAGTGTACGACTTTTTTGGTGCGCGTAGTACATATAAAATGGCAATACTCGGTAATTTTCAAATACCTAATACGGCATTACAGAGTATGTAGAGAACATCCACACATTGACCAAAATTTGTTAATCACACTAGATGACACCGTACGTGACAACAATTGACACTTGTCGGCTTGTAACGGGTATTTTGGTATGAATTGTCGTGGTATGAGTTGTCGTGGTATGAGTTGTCCTGGTATGAGTTGTCGTGGTATGAGTTGTCGTGGTATGAGTTGTCCTGGTATGAGTTGTCGTGGTATGAGTTGTCCTGGTATGAGTTGTCCTGGTATGAGTTGTCTTGGTATGAGTTGTCCTGGTATGAGTTGTCCTGGTATGAGTTGTCCTGGTATGAGTTGTCCTGGTATGAGTTGTCTTGGTATGAGTTGTCCTGGTATGAGTTGTCCTGGTATGAGTTGTCCTGGTATGAGTTGTCCTGGTATGAGTTGTCCCTTGGTATGAGATGTCCCTTGGTATGAGTTGTCGTGGTATGAGGTGTCCGGGTATGAGGTGCACCCGACCCTTCCCATAGGAACTTTCAACGGGCAAACTACATAATATGCTCAGACAGTCAGGCAACATTGTAAGTGCTGCAATCAAAACCCCACAAATCCAAAACTGTCTGTGACTGCAAAATTTCCCTGGAAAAACTATCAAAAGAGAA